>PVKE010008529.1:0-47419 GCA_004027555.1 Craseonycteris thonglongyai
GGGGGGCGGATTCGGGGCCCTCCACCTTGCACTGTAGGAGCTCCAAAGATGAAGTAATTGCCTTTCCATTGTCCTTTGCAGTTCAGCTGTGATCATGTGACCTGGACTTGGCTGATCAGATGCACATATGTAAGACTTTGAAATGTGAGTGGTGTGCTGGAGAAGTAGGGGCAGTGGAGCATCTTATTTGGGAGGTGGCAGGCACAGCTGTGGGTTTCTAGAGGACAATGATGATACCAATGGCAGCCTTCAGTGCCTAGGACCAGCAGGGACTGAGATGTGAGCTTTAGCACCTTGGGTTCAGTGACTGCTGCAGTTCTGTCCTCTCTGATCTGCTCTTGTCTGAATTTGTCAGTGGTTGTGGCTACTGGCCAGCCTGACTTGATGCCTGTCCATTTGCCAGGCCTGGCTCTCTTGCTTTCCTGGTACTTCTGTGAGCTCCCCACCATCCCCAGAATGCTTAAAGGAACCAGATTTGGTTTCTAATTCTTACCACTAGGAAACCTGCTCTTGGTCCAGTAATCCAGGAATCAGAGTAACTTTCTTTTCCATAATTCAATTTAATTTTTTATTCTGAACTCCCATTATGTTGGGTGGTAGATAATTAATCTCAGTCAGTCCGGAGATCTCGTCCCCTCACCCATCATTTTTTTTAAAGGTAACATCTAAAAGTATTTTTAATAGTATAAAAGCACAGAAATATAATAATAGAGAAAAATGCTACAGAGGATCCCACCATTCTAATTCAACAACTATTAGTTGCACCTTTTTCATTTGTGAATTTTTACAAATTTATGAGTATATTTAATGCAAACCATTCTTTATGCTTCTTAAAACATTTAATATTATTGGATCAACATTTTTTCTTGTGCCTTATTAATTTTACTATAAATTTTATATTTTGAAAGTTTATATATTATAAAAGTTAAAACCTATAGAAGAGTTGAAACAATAATACAGTAAACACCCAAATACCGCCCTCTAGATCAGTTGTTAATATTTTGCTTTAATTGTTCTCTCTCTCAGGTACCTGTATGTTTTCCCCTCTGAGTTATTTGAAAGTAAGTTGCAGAAATTATGGTATTTTACTTCTTAATAGTTCTTACTGCATTTTCTTCAGTAAAAGGACTTTCTCCTACATAACATAATTGCAATTCCATTATCACAGTTAAGAATAACAATAATTTTATAATATTGTTTAAAATCTAATCCATATTCAAAATTGTCCCAAGAATTATCTCTTATTTAATAGGTGGGTTCTGAGAGCTGGACTCTTTCTTGTTTAAGTTCCAGGAGTCTTAAATAATATCAGTATTGGGGTGGAGGTGGGTGAGGTTTGCACTCTGTTTCATGTGCCTGGACTCTAGCTGTTTTTCCCTTTGTGTTCTTGTCAACTTCTTGGGTGAACCAAGCAGAGCAGATATCCTGGCAATTCCCAAGTGGGGTTTCTGTTGATAGTGCCTCCTCTGGGGGTATGGGGGTGGGGGCAGGTGATCCCAAATGCTCAAGCTGTTTTCTCCTCTCCTCTTCTCTTATCTCTTCTTAGAAGCGAAAAAACTAAGTCTACTTCTTTATGTTTATTTTCCTCTAAATCAGGTTTCTTCAAGGCTCAGGCTTTTGAAACTTAAAAGTTTTTGTTGTTTTTTTCTTTTCCTGCTTTCATGGTCTGACCCCTTAAATGGAGAATCGTCATATGAGATCAGAACATATCATATGGTGGTGGGAGAAAAGATCATCAGTTAATCTTTTGAAATATTATCCTGGTTTATTTGTTCTGTCCAGACATTTGCACATGTATTTATCTGTTAGGCCCCAGTCTGGTAAGACATTAAAATACTTATGAACTAGACCACTAATCCCATTATCCTAAGCTACAACTTTTTCTGGTGTATATTTTCTTATCTTTCTCATATATATGTTAGATATGTATTAATATAATTAATTCAGTGGCAAATTAATACTATATAGTGATACAAAGCCACTGTCCTGAGTCTCCTTTCCCCCAGACAGCACCAGGCTCTTCCCTGGGACACTTCAGACCTCCAACAGCCAACAGGTAAATGCCTAGTAGAGCAGGGTGGCTCCAGGACTCTGCAGATCCATTCTGGTGGGTCATTGACAAGACTTCCAGCCTATTAAGGGTTTTGAATATTCCCATGGAGCAAATGTAAATTGGATCATGTCACCTTCCTACGGTACTTAACACCTTCACTGGCTGCCTGCTTCACTCAAAGCTAATTGCTCACTATTTTAGAGGTACTAAGGTTTGGCTCAGCATAGGGCTAAATTTAGGGACAAGGAAGAGAGAGGAGGTAAAAAATGAAGGTAAGAGCCAAGGTGGGGATTGAGTAGTTGGTGAACATGGGCAAGAAATACAGCAAGTGGGGCAAATTAAAAAAATGTATTTTTTAAAAGTAAAAGTAATCCAACATGATTTTTGAACATGATAGATGGAGTAAATTTCTCCAGTCCCTGGAATGCTGTGATGGCTCAGTGGGTTGAGTGCTCACTTAGTGACCCCGGGGTCCGAGGGTCAAATCCCCATCCCGACCTTCTCAGTTCTTGCTGGGGCCCATGCAGGAATCCCCCAGCCCGGTTCCTGCCCTGCGTAGCCCTGCACCTACCTGTGGAGTAAAGCCATATCGAAAACTAATGACATTCAACTATGGAGACTGCTGTGGGCCCTCCCCCCTTCTCCCTGTCTGTCTCTCTCTCTCAAAACAATAAAAATAAAAATTCTCTAATCCCAATCATCGGAAGTAGCCCACTTTATCTATGGTATAAAAAGAAATTTTTACAAAAATGTGTGTGTGTTAACCTTGAATTACATTGTTGTGCAACTTTTCTCTATAATATGTGATGTGTGTTTTTCCAAACCAATTTATATACATTTACAGCATTATTATTAATGGCTGCCTAGTATTCCACTATATAGCTATATTAAGATTCATTTAGCCAAACTGTAATTGGAAATTTGGGTTCTTCAAGTGTTGTAGGGATTTTTATGTTTATTATTACCAACAAAGCAATGTTTGTATATCTTTAGGTTTTTGTGTGTGAGTTTGTAAGATAAATATCCTCAGGGTAGAATTGCTAGGCCAAATGTTAAGCACATTTAAAATTTTGATAAATTCTTCTAAATTGCCAGAGAGCTGAGTTTTTAATAGAGGTTAATTAATGACTTCTGCTTTGGTCAAGTTAAAGTTAAGGTTCCAAAGGTCACTATGAATACCCCCAAATCAATTAGTAGCACAGACTAAGATTTAAAAAAGGGACAACTGGAGATGAGCCACAAGCAGAGCTGTGAGTATTCTAAGCCTTCGTAATGATTTAAGATACCGTAATCAACTACACTTCAACTTTAAATACAGATATATTAGACACATTAGTTATAAAAGATTCTCATTGTACTGTGAAAGTGTATATATACAAGCATATAAAAACAATTCCATCTTAAACTTACCACAAGCTAATACATTAGCTATGATAAATATTAATTAAACATCCAAATAATAATCTCTTCTTGCCTCTTTAAATTTAAAAGTGCTTTTAGAGGATGATTTGGGATTCCTCAGATCTTTTAAAAGCATGTATCAAATGTTAATGCCCTTCAGCTAAAGACCACCAGGAACATACTTGCAGTTTAACAAGTTGGGATTATTATTCATTGCAGTGAGAGGGGAAACTCAGCTGGAAACCATGGGACGTCTTAATCAGAGGGTGTTAAAAAAGAGTTAGTATAGGTTTGGAGTTAAGTTCAGTGACCTGGGGGAGGGTTTAAGGAACTGGGCCTTTGCTCTGGATTGGATACTGGCAGGAAGTGGGAGCACTACTATTATTGGGCATCTTAATCTTATCTGAAAGGAGAAAAGACTAGAGTGAGATTCAAGGTGTAATTGGTAAAGAAGCAGCAGCCCTCATATTGGTCAAGGTAGAGGAATTTTTGGTCATTTTTGTTGTTTGGGCAGTGTTCATAATTTGTGGTCAAACATGCTTGTTTTTGTCTTGCTCCATTGTGGGCATCAGAGTAGCTTCATCTCATGTTATGTTCTATGCATTTGTTTATTTCTAGCAGGAGAACACCAAGCCCTAGGTCTGAGTAGCACATCAGCTCGTGGCAACATGGCCAGCTCATGGATGTCAGGGCATCTTCCTTTCTCTTTCTCAGAAAGAAGTTTTCACTATCTTTCCCTAGTTAATAGATCTCATCTTAAACCTCATTTCCTAAGGATAGTCTTTCCAAACTCACACCCCCAAAATAAATAGGTCAGGTGTTTCTGTTACACAGTCCTTAACATCTGCTTCTCCTTTGCAGCACTCATTATAATTGTCATTGCTTAATTGTGCCATGAGTTATCTAATACCTATCTTACCACTCACCTGTAAACTCCATGAGGGCAGGGACCATCTGTGTTATCCACTTCAGTATCCTCAGTAACTCACGTAGCAGTGAACACTCAGTACATATGCAGAATTAGTATTTGATGAGTGAATATTGAGTGCACATGACACAATGAGCTTCTTGTGTATGTGGGTGGTGCCTGCCTCATGTCTGTATTGCAGGGCCTATAACTGCTTCCTATATAATGTGTCCTCGAGAAATATTTGTGTAATGGGTTATGATGGTTAATTTTATGTCAACTTGATTGGGCCATGGGGTGCCCAGATAGCTGGTTAAACACCATTTCTGGGTGTGTCTGAGGGTGTTTCTAGAGGAGATTAGTATTTGAATTGGTAAAATGAGTAAAGCAGATGGTCCTCACCAATGTGGGTGGCACCATCCTGTTGAAGGCCTGAATAGAATAAAAAAGTGAAGGAAGGCTGAATTAACTCTATCTGACCATTTGTGCTGGAACATTGATTTCCTCATGACCTTGACATTCCTAGTTCTGAGGCCTTCGGACCTTGACTAGAATCTGTATTACCAGCTCTCTGGGCCTTGAAAACACTACTGGCTTTCCTGGGTCTCCACCTTGCAAATAACAGATTGTGGGACTTCTCAGCCTCTCTGTCTATCTAATCTTCTCCTATTGGTTCTATTTGTGTGGCGGACCCTGACTAATACATGAGTAAATGACCTATTTTTATTTTTTTTTAAGTCTATTCAAGAAATCATTTCAGGGAAGCTGGGATGGATCAGTGGGTTAAGCTCTCACTTTGCAGCCCCGGGGACCGAGGATCAAATCCCGGCCCCGGCCTGTGTGGACCCATATGCTGAACTGGGGAGTGCCCCCAGTTCAGTTCTCACTGGGGTGAAGAGCCTGGCCCAGTTCCTGCCCTGTGCAGCCCCACTTCCACCTGTGGAATGAAAATATGTGGAAAAACAAATGATGTGCAACTATGGAGACTGTTCTGGGCCCTCCCCCTTCTCTCTGTCTCTGTCTCTGTATCTCTCTCTGTCAAAAACAATAAAAATAAAAATAAATCTTAAAAAGAAGTAATTTCAGTAGCTTCAGAGTTATCTCAAATAATTGAGTACATTTAATGCAAATGTAGCGCTGGTGGCTCAAGTGTGTTAGAGTGGCTAGCTGAAAACCATTTTGAAAGTATTGGACCCAAATGTTCTCTTCTTTTCCTCACACACTTTTTAAATCTATCAGATGTTTTGCAAGGTCTCAGATAAAATAAAAGCCCTCAAGAAACCACTGATGGCTATCAGAGCTTTGCACACTTCATTGAAAAGCCATAAACACAATTACTAGATCATTAAGGAAGGTAAAACAAAAGCTTTGAAGCAACACACACAGAATTACCTGGTTGGGCATGAAGAGTGTCTTACACGTACCAATACCTCCCTGTTGGAAGCCATCTGTGAAAAGACAAAGGATTGTAAACTGAAATGTCTTAGGGGCAGTTATGAGGAAATCTGATAAAAGAGACCCGTGTGCAACTCACAGCTCCAATGCCTGTTATGCAATACATTAACTGGACTTTTGGAGCCTCAATTTCCCCACTGCTAAATAAGGTATTGAGGATTGGTTGCATTAATCCTTAATTCTTTACCCCCTTGTATTAGTTTGCTTTGGCTATCTTAACTATCATAAACTAGGTAGCTTAAACAGCAAAAATTTATTTTTTATATAGTTCTGAAGTCTGAAAGTCCAAGATCAAGGTGTCTACAGAGTTGGTTCTTTCTGAGGGCTATGAATGAGAATCTGTTCCATGCCCCTCTCTCCTTGGCTTATTTATTGCAGTCTTTTCACTATGTCTTCACACATCTTCCTTCTGTGCATGTCTGTATCCAAATTTCTCCTTATAAGGATACTAGTAGTAATATTGGATGAGGACCTGCTCTAATGGCCTCATTTTAACTTCATTAGCTCTATAAAGATATCTCTAAATAATGTCACATTCTGAGATACCTAAGGGTTAGAATTTTAGCATGGATTTTAAAGAGACACAGTTCAACTCGTAATACCCCTCTTGCACCTACAGCCTTTGCAGTTCCTCTCATAAAAAAGATGTGATTTTACCCATTCTTTGAATCTATGCTGCCCTTGTGACTTGCCTTGGCCAAGGTGATATTAGCAGAGGTGATGCAAGCTGAGGTCTGCTTTCACTTCAGTTTTCCATGGCAGTTGCCATGGGATAATTCCCAGGTTGGCCTGCTAGAGGATGATAGGCCCACGTTGTGGAGCTAAGTCATCCCAAGAATCCCAACTGAGGTCATGCCAGATGAGCCAAACAGCCAACCAAATCACAGACATGTGAGTGAGTCTAGCCAAGATCAGCAGAAATGCCTAGATGACCTGCAGTTAACCACTGCTTAGTCTAGGTCAGTTGAACCCCACATATATGCTCACTGCTCTAGCCCTGGTGCTTTTTGTGGTAATTTGTTACATAGCCTTTTGGGGGGAATAGATGACTGATGCACATTAATATAAATATCTACTCACTGAATTGTGAGGACCTATGAGAGAGTACATAAGTGCTAAATGAATTGTAGCCCTGGTATTACAATGTTTTACAAACTCTTGAGTACTATATAGACATAAAGAATCACCAGGAGTGCCGGGATGGCTCAGTGGATTGAGTGCTTGACTTGCAGGCTCAGGATCTGAGGATCAAGTCTCAGCCCTGGCACATGGAGCCCATATGCTGAACTGGGGTGTGCCCCCAGTTTGGTTCTCACCGGGGTGAACTCAATGTGGGAGGCCTCCAGTCCAGTTCCTGCCCTGCACATCCCTGTGCCCACCTGTAGAATGAAACTATGTAGAAAACCAATGATGTGCAACTATGGAGACTGCTCTGGGCCCTCCCCTTTCTCTCTGTCTCTCTCTGTCAAAAACAGTAAAAACAAAAACAGTGGGGAAAGCTAGGCTGGCTCAATGAGTTGAGCGCTCCCTTTGCAGCCCCAGGAACTGAGGGTAGAGTCCCGGCCGCAGCCTGTGTAGAACCATATGCTGAAGTGGGCTGTGCTCCCCATGTGAGAGGCCCCCAGTTCAGTTCTTGCTCCCCCACCTACCAACCCCCCACCCCTTTCCGTTCAGCCCTTGGCTCAATAGGGTGTGCCACATGAGTTCCCGCCCTTTGAGGCCTCCACCCACCTGTGAAACGAAAGCATGTCGAAAACTGATGACACAACTGTGGAGACTGCTCTGGGCCTGCCTCCTTCTCCCTGTCTCTACCGGTATCTCTGTCAAACACAATAAAGTGAATCTTAAAAAAAAACAACAACAAAAAAAACGGAGACGGGGCTGGGGGAGCTGGGATGACCCGGGGATGGAAGATCAAGTCCTGGCCCCAGCCTGTGTGGACCCATATGCTGAATTGGGTTGTGCTTCCCATACAGCAGGCCCCCAGTTCAGTTCTTGCCCCCCAGTTTGGCCTCTGGCTTGAAGGGGCGTGTCTCCCATGCAGGAGGTGCCTGGCCCGGTTCCCACCCTGCACGGCCCCTGCCCATGCGTGTGGAATGAAACCATGTTGAAAATTGATGACGTACAGCTGTGGAGACTGCTTTGGGCCCTCCCCCTTCTCTCTGTCTCTGTCAAAAACAACAAAATCTTTAAGAAAAAAAGAGTCACCAATATACAATAACGTGCTATGTAATAATAATGATAAGAAAGGATGAACAAAACTAGTAAATTGGGCACTGGCTATATTGTATAAACATTCATGCACATAAACCATTCCTAGTACTATATGATGTCTGATCTTAGTGGACCCTTAAGGACCACTTATGAGAAACATGAGGCTCAGAGAATCAAATTAACTAATTCTGATTCACCTAGCTAGTAAATGGCAGAGTTCTCACTGAAATTTAAGATATTTATGATTTCTCTAATATAGGAAAACAGTACTTTCAAAACTCCTAAGGCTGCTATTAACTTTAAAAAATAGATCATCACTTCATTTCTGGAAATCTTCTGTCTTGATTTGAAATTTGAAAAGGGGCAAAAAAGGGGATTAGGCACCCATCCATCCATCCATTTATATATTAATTTAGTTATCTACTCATTCAGCAAATAATGATCAAGGGCCTACTATGCATCAGGCATTGTACTAGGCATTCTGCTATCTGCTTTCCTTTCTCTTGTTACCTCATTCTTTTTCTCATCAAAGCCCCCTTTTTCATTTTGCTCTGTAAATGTTGACAAGAATGGGTAAAAACAACAACAACAAACCTTTGCTTGTCAGGGCAAGTCTGTAAAGTTGATGCTGATGATTTTAGTCCATTGAGAATGTTAACTGCTGTGAGCACAACTTGACATACCTCAGTTTTGTTTTGATTTGTGTTTTTGAGAGACCATACAGTGGAGTGGTTGAGAGCATGCTGATAAGCATAAATACTCCATTGCAGCTTTCCAGATGCCCAAAGTTGAAGCTGAAAATTACATGTTTCCAAAGTTAAGTTATTTCCAACCATCATCCATTTATTCATCTGTTCTGTAGATCACTTTTTATCATCCACTATGGGTCAGGCTCTGTATGACTGCATTGAACCTGTGGGTGGAGACCAACTATTCTATCTCAATAATGATGATGATAGTGCCCCAATTACATGGAGCTTATTATATACCAACACTGTCCTAAATGCTTTATATATATTCATTTAGTCTTCACAATAACTGTGTAATAGGTACTAGTATTACCCCCCTTCAGCAGATGAAGAAACTAAGGCACAGGGGAATTAAGCAATTCATGCAAAGTCACTTGGATGCATGACTGGTGACAGAGCTGGGATTTGAACTCTGGCATTTGGATCCAGAATCTGTCTTCCATACTGCCTCTTTAAAACCCCTGCTGGCATTACCACTAAAGGCCACATCCTCCTCTGGACCATGGCTGGGAGAGTCTGCACTGTCACCACTCTGGAGCATACTAAGTGGTGACACTGATGGGGATGTGAAAAAGGATGCTTTTTCCAGAGTAAATCACTACATATCCTAGCCTAGAATTTGAATCCAGATCCGGCCCCCTCATTGACTTTTACCTATCAATCCTACAACTTTTGTAGTCTCACTTTTCTTCTGAAGATGACCCTCAGCAGAACATCAATTATTGCTCATCTTCAGATTAAAAGACAGCAGGGAGAGGAGAGAGAGGAAAGACATCCAGAGACATCTCATTCAAGCCTGTTTCCTTATCTGTGAAATGGGAATACATTAAACATATAGTGCAGTCTTAGGGCATCTTTTATTGAGCACTTAGTGTCTCTAAGTATTGTGTTAAATGCTTTTCCATTTGCATGCTCTTGTTTAATCTTTAAAGCAGCATTATGAGTAAGGCAGGCTCAGAGCAGTTCAGTAACTTGTCTTAAGTCACACAACTAAATAGGAGGCAGAACCTGGATTCAGCCAGGCTGTAGGAACATCAAAGATTCACTCTAATACACCAGTGGTTTTCACAGGGCCAATATTGCCCTTGAGGACTAGGACTCCCAGAAATTTATGGGGACAGTTTGGTAGCTACTTCTACGCTGATGGGGAATTGCAAAATTATAACATTGACATGATTTGCTTTAGGGAACTAGGTGAGCTCAATACTCAGAAATCATGCGAGGAGAACTGTCCTGTGTCCTGCTTGATTTTCCATTTTCCTGCCAGACCTTCATATCATTGAATAACCCATTTATTTTCATCTGAGCCTGTTTTGCTTATAAACATAGAGTACGTTTTACGTGGTTTTAGCATACTCTGACTTTTCTAGGCATGCAACTTGTAATGTGCATCAGGCTTGTTTGTAGTTTAGTTTGCTCAAAATTTTATCCATACTTGTATACCATTTCAGAAAAGTCATCTCACCAATGACTGTGCTGTTCAAGGTATTTGAGAGGCCAACACCTCACCCCCAAATCAGCTTCATTTGTAGTTGTTATGCACACAGTGGTTTTTTGTTTATGTGCCCACATCTAACTACCTCACTGTCTTCTAGCATTCACATATGAAGTTGCTTTTTGAAAATTACATATGTATGTAGGTTATATGATTTCTGAATTGCATTGCAGGATAGTAAAAGACACATTGCAATGTATTTGTTATAAAAGGATGTGTAGAATGGATCATTGCTCCCAATTTTTCATTCTTTCCCTTAATGGAATTTCACATTAACATCTTTTGTCATGTGACTTTGCAGTATTCCTCCCATGGGAGCAGGTAGAGAATATTTCTGCCCCTCATTGATTTTGGGCATGGCTGTCAGACTTTGTTTGGCCAATGAAATATCAACAGAAATGGAAATGTGAAAGTTCTGAACTTGGCCGTCGAAAGGCAAGTGTTCTCACTAGTCCTCTTGTGCTTTTGTCACTTGCTGTGTGAGAAACATGCCTCGCATGGTTGTTGGTCTGAGAACAGGGAGACACTTGGAATAGATCTGAATCCAGGCTGCAGCCTAGAGCCAAGGTAATGGAGTCCTAAGTGAGTTCAGCAGAACCACAGCCATCTGCATTCATGAGTTTAAAAATAAGTTTTTTTCTTGTAAATCATTGAGATTTCTCAGATTGTTTGTTATGCACCAGAAACTGGCTGATACAAGGAGGTATTGGGTTTGATAAGATTGATAAGCACTGCATGCTACTCTTCCTCCTATGGACAAAGCAATTAGCTCAGATCTTGGCTCAGATCATTCTGTTCCTCCTGTAAACAGCAGTTATCTCAGTGAATGCTTTTAAAATAGGGATTCTATTAGCATTGAAGAATGGATAAATGATATTCTGATATGATGTTAAAGGGGATTATAGATAGACAGCTTTCAATTCCTTTAGGTTTAGGGCTCTGCAATTATTATTGAACTCTCTGATCACCAGGGTAAGTGCTGGTACTTTGGGAGGACATAGATTTACAGGGCAAGCCGGTCAGAGATAATTGATGAGTTTTCTTCTTTAAAAGGGGATCTGGCACCATGGAAACGACAAGCATGATCAGCTTTGTGACTGGAATATAATTACCAAGTTATTAACTGGAGCGTTATGTGAAAGATTGATGGTTCTTGCTCAATGTAATATGTCCTTTAAATGCTAAATAATAAGTTAAATGCAAGGAATACATATGTTTGATGGCTTATTTATGGATTGTGGGATATCTTCAGTCCATAAAATTAGGGCATCTGTAGAAACCCTATGCTATGAAGAAGGAAGAGCCCTGAATTAGAAATTGGGAGACTTGGATTCACTGCTACCTGCCATCTAGTGACCTTGAACAGTTTATGTCATTGCTCTGCACCCTCATTTCTTCATTTGGAAAACTGGGGAGGAGGGGGATGAAAATACCCATTTCATAGAATGTTTGTGAGGAGTCAGTGTCAATGACATGATTATATAAAGTGCTAAGCATAGTGCCTGACACATAGTAAGTGATTACAAAATGTTAACTACCATTATACATATCATCATATTTGGAATACAGGATTTGGTTCTTCTAATAAGAGATTTCCTACTTTATATTTTTAGTTACTAAGTTTAATTGTCCTTTGTTGCATAAAAAATAATCAGGGGGAAAGCTGGGATGGCTCAGCAGGTTAAGTGTTCACTTTGAAGCCCCGGGGACCGAGGATCGAATCCTGGCCCCGGCCCATGCGGACCCACATGCTGAACTGGGGTGTGCCCCCAGTTCAGTTCTTGCTGGGACCTATGTGGGAGGCTCCCGGCCCAGTTCCTGCCCTGTGCAGCCCCAAGCCCACCTGTGGAGTGAAACTATATGGAAGACTAATGTCAACTATGGAGACTGCTCTTGGCCCTCCCCCTTCTCTCTGTATCTCTGTCTCTGTTTCTCTCTGTCAAAAATCAATAAAATAAATCTTAGAAAAAAAAAAAATCAGGAACTTGGACAAATACAGTCTGGATAAGGAAGAAGATAAAAATCACCCACCACTGTTAGTTTAATGTAGACTCCCAGTTTTTTTTTTATCCATGTATAAAATTTCTTTTTTTAATCTGAAATTGGAATCATGCTGTACATGCTGATTTGCCACCTCCTTTTGAGATGTTCCCATGTCATTAAATATTCTTCTAAAACACATTTTTTAATGGCTGCAGAGTAGGGTTCTCTTGGGGAATATTGTCTAAGTGAAAGAGTTATTCATGGAAGCCTACTTAGCCCATTCACTTAAATTATACTTTCTGACTTTCTGAAATCTTCATTTCATATTGTCTTAAATGGGCCGGGACTTGGCTTCAAGATTCCCTCCACCTCCTCAGGTTCTCTGTCAAGTAGGTAATGATTGCACTAGGCACTTATTCAGTAGGTGAGCTCTCAGTTTAAAGGGTTTCTGTGGTGAGCCATTTTGTAAAAGAGAAGAATGTCATTCAAATAACCACCCTCTAATTTCTCCGCTGGCTGAATTTTTTTATTTTTTTAATTGGGTTCTCTCGTAAAGTAAGGTCCATCTACAGGTTAAAACTTTCCTATTAGTCTTCTTAAACTCCCTTACTTGGTGCCAAGTAGCACTTTTACTACAAATAACAAGAAGAAATACTTTCTTTGTCCCTGTGCTGCCCACAGTCCTGTTAATATCTCCTACTGGTAGGATTTGAGTTGAGTTTCAGTGATTTGTGCATAATGGTTATATGCTTATTATAATGTGATTAGAAGTATATTTGATGTGATACATTATGTATGATATGTAATATCTATGTTCTAATTTATCTTACAAATCAATCTTGAAATTTCATGGATGTTATTGCTTAAGGTGAGAGAATTTATTTAAATACAAAAATCTATTTAGGTGCAAAACATGGTAACAAGTCAGAGATGGAATGGGAATTTGGGTAAATTTGGTGATTGCCATTTTGGAACTGACATTTGGTAAGTTGACAGTGGGTAAACATCCCGATTCAAATTCCTGTCACCTACCTGGACTTCTAAAGTCCCCTTCTAATCGATTTCTCTTGTCTTCCTCCAACCCATTCTACACAATAGCCAAAGTGATTTTTCAAAACAAATTGAAGAACTCTCCTCATTAATGCCTGTTGAGGGCTTCCCATTGTTCTTAAAAATAAAATTCTCAATATTTGATTCTCACAAGAAGACTGTGAGATAGGTGTTAATATCCTTTTATGGGAAGGAAACTGAAGTTCAGAAAGAGTGACTAGCTCAAGGTTACATAGCTAGTAAGTAGTAGAGGAAGGATTCAAACCCAGGTCTTCTGATTCTAGAGTCTGTTTAAAGCATCTCCCAATGCCCATGACTGTAGGAATTCCTTTTCTCACACAAACAGAAGAAGCCAGGTATACCAATTGGTAGTAAGTCAAAGAGAAAACAACTCAAACTATCTTAAGCAAAGAAGGGACTTCAGTGGCTGAAGTAAATGAAAAGTCCAGTGGTGCCTGTGTTCAGGCATGGCTGAATCTGGGTGCTTAATGATATCATCAGGGTGTATCAAATCTCCCTTTCCATCTTTCTCTTGTGCTTTCTTTGAGATGATTACATTCGCAGACAAGTTTTCTATTTATGGTCTTAAAATGACTGCCTGTAGTTCCCAGGTATGCATACTATCAGGTCTATACACAACAGGAAAAGGAAGATAGTCTTTGTCCCAGCATTCCCAGCAAAAGTCTTATTGCATTTCATGGGCTCTCATTGGCTCATATGATTATCCCTGATCCAATCATTTTGACCAAAGAGAGGGATTTAATGTTTAATATGTTTGTTGAATTGGACCTGGGTCATATGTTCTGACCTGGGATGGGGATGGAGCCCCACCTGTAGCACAGTGGATAAGAATGGAAAGATGGTATTCTTCAGAGATAATTCAGGATACTTTGCCAGGAGAAGAATGAAGAAATGCATGCTGGCAAAAACTACAGATATCCAACACCTTAGTGTTACCAAAGGACATGATCCTGAGCATTAGAGTAGAAAATTCAGATTAGTGTAGGAAAAAGGAGAACTAGGAAGGAAAGGAGAAAAGAAGTTAGTGGCATTTGTACATTTGGAGGATGGCTACATGGGATACTGGTGAGTGTGGCCACATTGGGTGATGGTGGTCTGGTCTTGGGCAGAAGCAAAACTTAGCTCGCCAGCATGGTCCCTGTTTTTTTAAGGCGCCTCTAGTGTTCCAATCTCATGTGCATATGCTCAGGTTAAGTGCAAATAACAGTTCAGATTCAGGGGAGTGGAAGGAAGCTGGTATTCTATTTAATTTCCAGAGGTCCTTTTTTATTCTTTAAAAAATGAATTTATTGCTCTTCTCTAATTACAAAATTAAACATGTTCATAAAAGCGGAAATATAGAGAACACTGGTAGGTACACAATACTTATGAGGTGACTGAAGGCATAAAATTAAAATTACCCATAATTTTGTAACTCAGAGGTAACCACTAACATTTTTTTGAAAATTTTCTATGCATGTGAATGTATAGTTTGTGTATAATGAGCAATCATATACACATAAATATTTTAAACAACATTTTGGATCTTATACAATGTCCTTTGGAATTTGTTTTCACTTAGCAACATATCATAGACATTTTTCTATTTATTAAATGGTTTGGAAAATATGAGTTTTAGTGACTCCATAGTGTTCCAATATATGTTTGAAGTATAATTAATTTCACGAGTACCCTTTTATTGGACATATTGGTAGTTTAAAAATTTCCCATTTTATAAATAATGTTGAGACAAACATCCATATGCACAAACAGCTCTATTATTTTGTCTCAAGAACAGTGTTAATATTTCTAATACATATCACCAGTTAGCTTGAGGGTTTTTATTTAAAAATATTTTTTTTGTTTAAAGTTCTTACATACTCTTTATTCTAAAATTACTAAAGGCTATTAAAGTAAATAGTGAAAGATCCTAAATTCTTCCCCTTTGACTCCCTAAAGGTAATTACTATTAGTAATCTTAACATATTCTTGCAGACTTTTGTCCATATGTACCCACATAAGGCATATACCCAGGTTCACTAATTTCTTTTCCATTTCCCTTCACTCCCCCACTTCCACAAATATTTTCCCAGTGCCAGTCTTGTTCTGAACATGGTAACAGGACATTGAGTGAATGTTTCTAGAATTTTCAGTAGACAGAACTAGTAAATATGTACTTTAAAAAAACATAAAACACATGATAAATTCATATTGATGCTTCTCATTCAAATCATGGCTATAGGTTATAACTTTTTTAAATTATTTTTTTCAGTGACATTTGACAATATTATATTAGTTTCAGGTATACAGCATAGTGGTTAGACATTTATATAATTTGCACAGTGATCCTCCCAATTAGTCTAGTACCCATGTGGTACTACACATAGTTGTTGCAACATTATTGATGTATTCTCCATGTTACATTTTACATCCCTGTTAATAGGTTTCATTTTTAAGACTTAATTTTTTAAGAGCAGTTTTAGGTTTATAACAAAATTGAGAACTTTGGTTTTGTAGGAAATAAGGTTTTCATTTAACCTTGACATTCTACATCTATATTTTCTTTTCCCAGTGCTAAGAATCTTGGTTCCCAAAGATATCAATATAATTATTCTTTTGCTTCATATTACAATATCCGATAATACACACACAGCCATTTAGAAATAGCAGTATCATCATTTACACCATCAATATGATTAATAAAAATAGTTTAGGGTTTTTTCTTTTTTTTTTAGGATTTATTTTTTATTGCTTTTGACAGAGAGAGAAGAGGGAGGGCCCAGAGCAGTCTCCATAGTTGTACATTAGCTGTGACATGGTTTCATTCCGCACAGGTAGATGTGGGGCCTCCTGGGGCAGGAACCAAACTGGGGGCCTCCTGCATGGGAGGTGAGAACCTTCGCTGCTGTGCCATCTCCATGGTTACCAGTTGCACTGCAGTTCAGTATATGGGGTTACACGGGCCAGGGCTGGGGATTGAACCCTGGACCTCGCAATTGCATGGCACGCATTCAACTGCTGAGCTATTCCAGCATCCCAAAATTTTATATTTTAAAGTTACTTAGAAGAGGTTTCTTTCTGTGTAGTTATAATGCTAACAATACATATTTAGATTAATTTATTTTACTTTGAATTTTTAGGAGTTTATTTTAAAATTTAATTTTGTTTGAAGGTCAGTTCAGGATAGAAATTCTTGGGCCACATTTTCTTTTCTTGAGGATCCTAAGTATGATTCTTCACTTCTTTTAGCATAAAGTGGTGTTGTTAAAAGACCTAATAACAATCTGATTTAACTTACCTTATATGTGACTTGATCTTTTTGGCCTGTTGCCCAAAGTTTAATCTTTTTTCCCCTTTTAAATGCAGTAATTTTTCCAGGATATATTTCAGTGTTGGTTATTTTGTGTTTATTTTCTTAAGATTTTATTCTATTTCATTGCTTTGCATTTCTTTTTTAGGGCCTTGTATTATATGAATATTCTATAGCTATAACTTTCTTAATTTCTTTTAGGTTATTTGCAATATTAAGTAGTATTTTTTGTCTTCTCTTCCATTTTGGTGGGCATATACTTCTGGCATGCTTTCATTGTGAATTCTGTGTGTTTTTTTATAATTTTGATTAGGATTTGACAATAATACCTTTTTAGTTACTACTGCTCTTTAAGGGAAATGAATTTTCTTATATTTTTTATGTGGAAAAATCAGGCTAGGATAGTTTTTCAAGCTTCCTGTGTCTAGAGGTTCCTCTTCAGTTGTTTCTTACTACATGATAAAAAATATGGCCTCATACTTTCAAAATCCAGTGATGTAGAGAAGAGCTATGGGAACCATGAAATAAAATCAAGTTGAAGAAAAGCAGAGTGGAGGCTGATGACCCCAGCTCAATATGAAATTTAAAATTTCCTCTAGGATTGAAAGCACAGACTCAAACAGATACTTATACACCAGTGTTTTTAGTAGCATTATTCACAAAAGCCAAAAGGTGGAAACAACCCAATGGTCCATCAATAATAAAAGAGTAAACAAATGTGGTATATTCACATACTGGAATATTAGCTTTAACAGGAATGAAATTTTGATACATGATACAACATGGGGCCATTATAGAGTGACATAGTACTGCCAGGCATGCTATGACATTCCATTTTCTCCCAGGAATGTCAAAGAATAACACCTACCTCCATTGAACAATGGTGCCCTCTTCCCTAATTGAGATGTGGGTGTTGGACAGGATGTTTCCATGGATTTCTTAATGTCCCTGGGTGTTAAGGGCTGAATTGTGACACCCCCACCCCATTCATATTTTGAAGTCATAACACCCAGTACCTCATATGTGACTGTATTTGGAGATAAGGTCTTTAAGGAGGTAATTGAGGTTAAATGAGTTCATTGTGGTGGGTGTCTAATCCAATATGACTAGTGTCTTTATAAAAGGAGATTAGGACACAACAGGTACAAAGGGAAGACCTTGAGTTTTGAATTCTAGCCTCCGAAACTGTGAGAAAATACATTTCTGTTGTGTAGGCCTTCTGGTCTGTGGTACTTTGTTATGGCAACCCTAGCTAACTAATACACTGGGTAATTTGAATAATTACAGGCCAGAAGTTCCCATAAGGACATATTGACTCCTGCTGGTCCAGCCTCTGGAATCTTAAGTATTATTTGAAAAGAGATCATCAGATCATAGGATGGTAATGCTTATCACAGAAGAAGGTTATTACTCATGGGGCAATTTCAAGGAAAGATTGAGAAGGTGCTAGTTTGGGATGGGACTTTTCCTTAAATTATATTAATATATTTCAGGTACTCTAGCTCTAAACATGGTAGTGAGTGTGTGTGTGTGTGTGTGTGTGTGTGTGAGAGAGAGAGAGAGTGAGAGAGAGTGTGTGTTTATGTGTTTTCAAGGCACAGAAAAAGTAGGAAGGAGGGGCTTAAGAAAAAGAAAGAACAATCAGACTCCTGTCCATGTGTTGCCTTTAATAAGGAAGAATGACCCAACTGGGATTTTTTATGACTGGACATCTGTTTGGACTTGGCTGGACAGGAATCATTCTTCAAAGCCATTATGAGTTGCCTTTAACACTCTCCCTGGAATAGCAACAGCATCAGCAGGAGCTTCTGCAGGTCAGACCAGCTCTGTTTTCCTGACAGTAAGATCATCCTATCTGGACCCAGGTACTGCTTAACCAAGTTAGATATAGAATAATTTAAAGGCTTAGCACCCTGGATTTGGAAATCAGCTGAAGGAGTGACAGTTAAGGGCTGATTTATGCCTTATTTGTCTTGCAGGGGTGAGGGGAAGAATAATTGAGCACATGAATCTTGGACTAAATTGGTATGAACGCATATTGGAAAGGATTTTTATATTCCCTGAATCTCATGCAGACTCTGCCATCATCATCTAGACAATATTTTGATATCCATTCTGGTTACTGTTAGTGAAAACTTATTTTAAATATAAAACGCCTCATGCAAGAGCATCAGGGGTCTCTGAAGATCTATTCAGTCATCTATAACCAACTCATTCATGTATCCATCCACCCATCTTTCATTTCACTCACATATCCACTCATCCACCCATCTACCCATCCACCTGCCTACTCACCTATCTACCTTCTTAATATCCCTCTGATAACTTCTTTCCATTCCTGTTTCTTCCTTGCATGTTAGTATGTCAGCAGTAACCTCTTCATTGGTCTCCTTGCCTCCAGTCCTTCCCATCTTGCATCTCCTGTCCACATGTCAGCCTGACCTGTCTTTCTTTCTACACTTCAGTTTTCTCACTAGCAAAATTGTTAATATTTATTTCTCTGGACTGTTGTAAATGGGATCATCATTTATTCATCCAACAATGGTTTATTGAGCTCCTACTTCATGCGTCAGCCTTTGTTGCAGGCACTGGGGATACAGCAGGAAACTAGACAAACAGGTCCATGTCCTCGTGAAGCTTTCATTCTAGTAGGAGAGACAAGCAGTAACTGCATAATTTAATAAATATGTGATACAATTTCAGGTAGTGACAGATGCTTAGAAGTAAATTAGAGATGTATGTGAAATGCATAGATTCACTTCAAACATGTAGTTAAACGTACATGTTTGATTAATGGTAGTTGTCATATTAACAGTAATTAGTGTTATAATATCAGCCTTTCTAAAACCTTTCAATAATAATTATAATTATTGAGCACTTAATATGCATCAACTATTATGCTAAGCACCTTAATCTCACAGTAAACCTATGAGGTAGATCTGATTATTTTCCATTTTAGTTGTGCAAACTGAGGGCACAGTTGTCAAGTCTTCAAGGACATGTCCAAATTTCCTTACTTGGTCTGGCCCTGCCTATCTCCCCAGCCTCATGTCCTTCTGTCTCCTGCTTTTTACTCTCATTCTCATTTTTACTCTCAAAGACTAGATTGAGGCATCACTTCCTCCAGGAAGTTTTCCTTCACTGCTACCCTCTCCATTCCCTGTAGGAGTTATGTGCTTTGTTCCTGTGTTCCCACAGTTTCCCTATCATGGTTCTCTTCACATGGTACTGTAATTGTCCACTCTGTCTGCTGCCTCTGAGAGAAAGTGACTTCTCTGAATGTGGGGATCTTGGCTCTTTTCTCTTTAATCCCAGCATCTGGGCACATAATAAGTGCTCAATTAATGAAAGCCTGAGGATGTTCTGTTTTAATTCTTTGTCACTCTGGGTGAAAGGCCCCTTCTCTGGGAGGTTACATAGATCAGAGAGGAATTTCCTTGGGACCCAGTGTGGATTAGGAACCCCAGAAAGAGGTTCTAATTCTGACCTGCCATGGGCTGTGTGACCCTTATCTTGTTACTCAACCTTCCTTTTCCTCTTCTAGATATCTTCTACAAATAGATACAAGGTTGGTAGAAGGGTATTTTGCAGACAAATAAGGGCCAAACAGAGAGCCAGTTTATAACACTGATACCAGCATATTTGATTAGGTCTGAATTTAATGTCCTAGCTTAACATAGTTGCCACAGGGAAAAAACAACAACATATTTTTCAGAATCTGAGAAGCCAGAAATAGATGAAAAGATGAAAGAAAAAAAGCCTTCTTGCTTTGAAAGAGACCCACCTACCTGACCTTTCTAAATAAAAACTTCTTTATAACAATCAAGTATGCCAAGAGCATAGACTTTGTAGTAAATTGTTTGGTTTAAATTTCCCTTATGCCACTTACCATTGTGAGGCCCTGAGCACAGTTTTAACATTTCTGGTCATCAGTGTTACCATCTATAAAATGAGCAAATAGAAGTTTTTGGTTCATATGCTTATTGTGAGGATTAAACTAGAAAATAATGTATTTGAAGTGCTTGGCAGTACCTGTTTCTTTGTACTTATTTTAATGCGGCTACTAGAAACTTTCAGATTATAAATGTGGCTTGTGGTACATTGATACTAGGACAGTGTTGTTTAAGACTGGCTTCTTTGAGGGTTTGGCTTGTATTTTCTCATCTCCATCTGCAGAACATCTAGCACTTAAGTCGGGATGTATAACCTGAATGTGCTCACAAGAAGTGCTTGGCTTCCCTGCAGTCTTGCTCGGAAGATACCAGTTTGTTTAAGGCAGAATCGTCATTTGATTAATCTTGCCTTGGTTGTGTTTCAAATGGAGGGGCCCCTTTTCCAGAGCCTCAGTTTAGGGAGGATGAGTTGGCAACAGGGAGGCAAAAAGCTCTGCACTGGAGTCCTCTACCCCATAAGGGCTGCCTGGAATCCCAGATGGTGGCCCCCAGAGGGACACCTCCAGGAGGCAAATGGTTCTGGCTTCAGGAAACAGAATCTATTCCAGAGGAAAGACAGAGAGCATAGATTTTGTTCCAAGGGAGAAGTGTTGCCCTAGGAAGTCCCAGAAAAAACTGGAGAAGCAGCAGATGGGGAATGAATATTGGCCAGGATATGATGGTTCTCATTCAATTAATATATCAAATAAGAAAGTAATAGAACAGAGCTTCTGATAAAGACCAGGCTGAATGAACAGGAAGATCAGAGCGGTATTATCATCACATGTGGGAAAGAAGTGGCCATGGGGGACTCCAGGATGGCTCAGTGGATTAAGCGCTTGCTTTGCAGCCCTGGGAACCGAGGCTCTAATCTTGGCCCTGGCCCTTGCGGACCCATATGCTGAACTGGAGTGTGCTTCCCATGTGGGAGGCCCCCAGATTTGTTCTTGCCCCCAGGTGGGCCCCTGACTCGAGGGGGCATGCCTTCCATGCAGGAGACCCCCAGCCCAGTTCCTGCCCTGCGCGGCCCCTGCCCACCTGTGTGGAACGAAACCATGTTGAAAAACCGATGACATACAACTATGGAGACTGCTCTGGGCCTTTCCCTTCTCTCTGTCTCTCTCTGTCTCTATCAAAAACAAATAAATCTTAAAAAATAAAAAAAGCAGCAATAC
Source organism: Craseonycteris thonglongyai (assembly GCA_004027555.1). NCBI lineage: Eukaryota > Metazoa > Chordata > Mammalia > Chiroptera > Craseonycteridae > Craseonycteris > Craseonycteris thonglongyai. Next base: position 21,725 of record PVKE010008529.1, read on the forward strand.
TTTATTAAAAAAAAAAGTGGCAATGCATTTTTTTTTCACTTAAAGAAGTTTTTTGCCCTTTTTAGTCCTTTTTAAAAGTTGATGCTGACTTATGTTTGACAAGTCCAGCAGCCATTTATAGTTGCTAATAAAAGAAACCTTTAAAATAACTGTAAAAGTCAGGTACTACTTTCCCTCCTGGATTTCTTAGTTTTTAAGTCTAAGGCCTCTGAGCCTACCCAACTTTCTGCCATTTGGGTCAGGAATCTCTGGGTTGAAGGGAAGAGAAGGATCCAATCAGCCCCTTTGGCAAATATTTACTCTGCTCCTGAGGCAATGAGGAGAAGGTTCTGAAAAGGGTGTTCAGTGAGTCAGGATTCTCATCTTCCTCGGGAATCTTTTGGTTCTAAGGACCAGAAACCCTCTTCAAGTTGTTGAGGGAAAAGGATTTACTCAACTTACTGTGAAATTTCATAGGTCCCCAGGGTATTATTGGGACAATATTATTGTCAGGCAGCCATTTTTTCTGGAGGTGTTTTTATCATTTGCCCCATGATTCTCTCTGTTGAGTAATGTCCTCTCCTAGGAGTTTCCTAAAATACTCTTGTATTTTCCTCTTCTTTGATTCAGTGTGGCTTTGGCCTGTTACACAGCCTATATCTGTTGGTTTAGAACTCAACATCTCTGTGATGATCATTTCTATCTCTGGTGGTAGGAATTGAATGGGGAGAAATCTTGGATTTTTTTTGGTGGTGGTGGTAAGTTGGATGCTTTATACCTCCAACCAACTTAAAAATTATGTATGCCCTAAGTCTTTAGGTTTTATAGTAAGTCCTTCATGTGAAAATAAATTGTTGCTAGGAAAGCCACTAAGGAGAGCTATGTCCTCCAGTGTGACCTTAAGAAACAGATATATTTTAGTAGTGATTACTATTTATTATTTCCCACTATCAATTTTATTCTTCCTTCCTTACCAAACCCTAATTTTGTTTCCCCATCCCCAGCTTTAAGGGTAGACTTAGATTAGGAAACAGCAGGTTTTTCCACATAAAGGCCAGGGAATAAATATTTTAAGTTTTAGGGTGCATATGGTCTCTGTCATAACTAGCCATGTGACAACTCTCTTGTAGTGGGAAAGCAGCCATAGACAATATGAAATGAATGAGTATGGCTATGTTCCAGTAAAACTTTATAAAATCAGGTGGTGGTTTGTAGTTTGCCAACCCTGATTTAGGTTAATTCCCTACTCTCAGCACTATTGATGTTTTGGACCAGATACTTCTTTGTTGTAGGGGGTTGCCTTATGCATCGTAATGTGTTTATCAACATCCTTGGCCTTTACCCACTAGATGCCAGTAGCATCTCATCCTTAGTGTGAGAACTGAAAATGTTCTAGACATTGCCAAATGCCCCGGGGAGTGGTGGTGATGGTGGCGGTGGCGGGGGCATTTCCCTGGTGACTGTTACTGGTCCTGTGACTTGAGCTGGTCCAATAAGACTAAGAGGAAGTGCTTATAGTCCATGATTTGAGAGAGGTTCTGTCTTTCTCCTCTTAGAGTTAAGCAAGAAAACATTAGGACCAAGTGCCACCCACAGCCATCTTATATCCATGACAGGAATCAGATTTGGGAGAGAGCCTGCATCATGGATGGCAGAGCAAAGGGACAGCAAGGAACTGGGACCTTGCTGACTATCTGAATCAACCAGACCCGAAACCCTCCTTACATAGGGACTTCCTGTTGGATGTGATGACACATTTTCTTACTGTTTTAGATGCAGCTTCTCAGGGGCAGTCAGGGAGGCGATTTATCAATGTGCACAGAAAGATTCCAACATTTTAACCTCTGGTGGGCCTATTTCTATGTAATGGCTGGACAAGTTGTACGTGAGGCAAATGGGCGCAGGGGCTGTGATTGGGGGCAGATTCTTTTAGCAAGGGTGTGGGTGAGTGAGAAAGGCACTGTTTGGTGTCTCAGTACCTTTATGTTTACTTTGTGAACTTATCTGATTGCCTGGTCCCCTGCAAATGTGGTGGTGCATGGCTTTTTTTCTGGCTGTATTGGGGTTGGAGTCCTCTGAACTGTTCAGTGATATGGGTCTTTTAGAGTTGCTTAAATTGCTTGATCGGTCACAGGGAATTTTTTAATGGTGTCTTCCTGGGAAGGAGATTTAATCAGAGAACAGTGGCAGTGTTTGTTCTGATATATGGGCATCGGGTCTTGAATTGCAAACATAGTGGCTACAAAGATAACAGGAAACCAATTTCTACTCAATTCAAATCACAGTTTCTCTTAGGATTGTGCCCTTGTTGTTTGCAAGCCTCGCCTGTCTCCTCACCCCCTTTACCACCCTCCCCCTCCAGTTCTTGGCCAATGCTGAGTTGGTAAAAATGCATAGAGAACAAAATCAGTAAAAAGCACACTTCTAAGACGGTTTTCACAGCAGGCCATTGAGTGGTGTTGGAAAGGCTACTGGACTGAGGTAGGCTGGGATCAGCTTGTGAAGGCCCTTAGGAGCTGTTGTGAAACATTATAGACTTTATCCTTTGGCGCTCACTGTTGGATTTTAGGCTGAAGTGAGGCATAATCAGACCTGCAACATAGAAAGATCGCTGTGGTCATTGCAGGAAGAATGAACTGTTGTAGCCAAAGAGCAAATACAGGGAGAGAGAATTTGGGAGGCATTCGCAGCTCATTGGGCAAGAGATGATGGTGGCATAGAGCATGTGGGGTGGGAGGGGGAGCAAGCTGGAGAGAGGTTTAGGAGACAGAGTACACCAGATTTAGTGAGAGTATGCATCTGCCGAAGGTAGCAGCCCCCTTCCATAATATCTTTCTTATGCTAAATTAGACGCGGGGTGTTCTGAGCTTTGCCAAGTGGGGCTGTAATTTTCCTGTGCCCACCACCAGCCACCCCTTACCTGATAAAGCTCTGTCATCTGCTGTGGTCTCACTGCCCACTTTCCACAGTACTTTCCAAGCTGCTGGGGCCAGCATAAAGTGCATAGTCCCCCACTTCCCACCTTGTCAGCTTTTCTCTGCCTTGCCCACCCTGCTGTGCCTAGTGAGGGTTGGCTCCAATGCCAGCTTCTGAACCAGCATTATTGTCAAGGAATGTGGAAGCACCCAGGCCAGGGAGCAAGGGGCGGGATGAACATTCCATTTGCCATCTGCGGCTCAAGTGAGAGCTGTGCTGATGAGAGCCAGGACCATCTCTGCGTCATCTGGAGAAATGTATTTCAGCTGAGCTGGCAACGGAATGTCATCTGTAGGCTCATGTGGGTGTCCTAATGGGGCCACTGTCTTCCCTGAGACTGAGGCTGGGGGGGCCAAGTCTTGAGATGAGAGGCTAGTGATGAATGGTATAGAGGTCTGTTTTGTCCCCAAACCAAACTCCTCTGCCAGGCCCTGTTGGGCACGGAATGTTGGGCCAAACATATGGTTAAAGATCACTCTGTTAGCTGTTTTAACCAAAAACACTCAATCTGAAGTTTAGATCTAAAGATTTCCAAAATTTAAAGGGATCATAAGGGTCATTTATTTCTAGAAAATTTCTCTTTTCTACTAAGTAAAGCTCACTCTCACCCCAGTTCAGTACTCTAATCATAAGGATTCCCAAGATTGCTGTTGTTACTACAATGAGACTCACACTTTGGTCCAGATATATACTCCAGACTCAACCTGGGCCCGTTAGAATGCTTTCCTAGGACCCTAAACTGAGAATAGAGACAGAAAAGTTGGTTTCTGAAAATTCTAATGTAAGGAAGATGGTAGATGGCTATTTTTGTTCCATGAAGATGGGAAGAAAGAGAGAAAACTGGTCAGCAGGGAGAGAGAGACAGATATAGAGGCAAACACAGATTTCTCCTGATCCAGCTACTTCCTGTTCTTTCAGTTCCAGGAAATCCCCCATATCCTTATAATAAATTTGCCCTTTTTGCTTATGCTTGGTCAGGTGAATGTCTCTTACGTGGATAAGAGGGGGGAAATAATCTCTTCTCACAGACTGGCAACCCTTTAGAACCTTTTGAAGAGTTAAAGAAAAAATTTGTCCGAACTCCTCCTGATCCTGGACGTTCTTTTGGTATGTACAGTCACCCTGTACCTTTGCCCATGCTCTTCCCATTCTCTGAAACACTCTTCCCACAACCACTTTCTATAGATGGTCAACTTGGACTCATTTTCATGACCTAGGAAGCCTTCTAGTTTTTAAGGAATCCTTCCCTGCCATGCCCTTCCGTCCAGACCATGTGAGATGCCTCTCCATTGTGCTCTTCAAAGTCCCTGTTACAACCGCATCACTCTATTGGGATTGACTGCATCTCCTTTAGATTGTAGACTTCATGAGTCTATGGTGACAGGGTCACGTCTGTCATACCTAAGGCTGTATCCCCAGCCCCCTATATAGTACCTGGCACAGCTAAGGCACTCAACAACTATGGGCTTATGTGCATTTCTTTGTTTTGACTGAAGGAGGTAAGGTAGGTACAGCAGACACCCACAGCCTTCCTACCTGTCCCTGTTCTCTGGCCAACTTCCAACTGCCAATATCTGTGTCCGTGCCAGAACCACCAGGAATTCAAACTGCCCATGGATGGCAGGCTGGAGTATCAAGGAATTAACACCCCGTGCCTCCTTCAGGAGCCCTCAACTAATGACCATAGCGAGAAGATGTGTAAATTCTCCAGCTTCTTGCTCCTTGAGTGGGTTATTTTAGCAGTGACCTGAGGGATGAGTAGGAGGCCAGAAGTATGTTTTGTACCTTTCTCCAGAGTTTCCTCACGGGATTAAGCTCCTATTGCCCTCTGTGGTAACTTGCTTAATAGCACACCCATTACCTGCTACATTTTCCTTGCTTCTATACTGGTGTTTCCTCCACTCCTTGAATATACCACTTTCACTCAATTCCTTATCCAACTCAGTGGAATTGTCAGAAAGCCATCACCCCAGCCAAAGGCCCCAGCATGCATGGGTTCCTTTATTCTTCAAGAGCAGAGTAACACCAGCCTGAATGTATCAATCAACCAAACAAACAAACACATAAATGCCAATTAGTTATATTGATGAGCAATGTTTATAGGTTCCTGCAGATCAATTCATAAATATTATAAATTGCAACAATTTCTAAATAACACACTGTGACTAATGGCTCTGGTTGTAGTGGATTTTACCACTTTATTGAGTACCTAATCATCCTTAGCCTCACTGAGTATGTCTGTGACCTGCAACAATATGACAATGACTAAGAACCCAGCAGCTTCAAGGTCAGAGAGCCTGCATTTCTAGCTGGGTGACAGGGTTTATGGTCTTTTACTTTTGAAACTAACTAGTGGTCCAGTCTTTTTCTGGTAGGGGAGAGCTGTCCTTTTCCACTGACTTAGGAAAGATCATGTATTCTAACTTCTACCTGTTGTTTCAGAGCTTCATTCATTCATTCAACAAATATTTATGGAGCACTTTCTGTGTGCCCAACACTATGTAAATGATGGGAATATTGTGGTGTAAAGTCAGAATAGCCCAGTTTGAGCTACAGTAACAAGTTTGAAATCCCAGATATTTAACACAGCGAAGAGTTTTGTTCTCATCCATTCTGTACACCCACGTGTGGATCAAAAGGCTGATGGAACATTGCCAACCACTACAGTAGGGGGATTGATAACTGGAGAATGACTGTGCCAGCATTGCTATACTGTAGCCCAGAAATGACATAGATCATTTCTGTATCTGAGCACATGAGTCAGAATTAGTCACATGGCCCCAATTAACTTCAGCAAAGGATGAGAAATGTGGAGGGAGCACATGTAATATTTAGTATACTTAACTGTCATCTTTCTCTTTCAAACTAACTTCTTCCTCTCTTCCAAGAGCAAGTACTCTTCGAGGCTTACTGCTTATAACTCTCTTCTTGCTGGGTACAGCAATAGTTCTTAAGCCTGGCTGTACCTTAGAATCACCTAGGGAGTTAAAAAAAATACTGATGCCCACAGAGTATTTTTAGAGAAGAGAAACTATTCTGTTTGATACTATAGTGATGTATTCATGTCATTATATATTTATCAGAATCAGAGAATGTACAACACCAAGAGTGAGCCCTAATGTGAACTGTGGACTCTGGGTGATAATGGTGTGTCAGTGTAGCTTCATCACCTGTAACAAATGTCCCATTCTGCTGGGTGACATTGATGGTGAGGGAGGCTGTGTGTGTGTATGTGTTGGGGATGGGGTTGGTTATATGGGAACTCTATACTTTTTGCTCAATTTTGCTGTGAACCTAAAACTTCTCTTAAGAATGAAGTCTATTATTAAAAAAAGAAAAGGAAAAGAAAAGAAAAGAAAAAAATAGCTGATGCCCAGACCCCATGAGCAGAAATTCTGACTTATTTGACACAGTGGTTTCTAAAGTACAACAAGGCTGAAAAATACAGGGCAAGACTCTTTGAGGGAGGATCTTTCTCTTTATCCAGCTTCACTGATGACTTTAAAGCAGGAAATACCCACATTTAACTTTCGAACTTTGCCCTTTTCCATGATTCCCAGGTTTACAGCCTCCACATTTATGGATGTGCCTGAGATCATATGGAACTCACCATCCTTTTCATTTTCCAGATTCCTCTTCTGTCCTAGTATGTGATGAGGGCACCAGCCGTCATTGGCTTGGCTCTTCAGGTTTTATAAACCTCAGAATCCCCATATCAGGGATTCTTAAGAGCTCAGATCTGTGACCTCTCCCCCTTGCTGGAAGCCTCTCACCCACATTCCCTGCCACTGCTTGAACTGTGGTAGCCTTGGAAGCCCAGTCCTTGGCGATGATCATCTCCTGTTAAAAAACACCATTATTTTTTCTTCCTGTGCAGCTGGTACATGTGAATTGTAGGAAAAATAAATATTGGAAAGCATCACAGAGAAAATAAAAGCCACCCATAACACTATGACCCTCCCACCTGTATTAATGTTTAGGTGTAGAAAAATAAATATAATGAAAAAAAGGCTTCATTGTGAAATGTTCCTTTTTAATGTCAGTTTTTACTTTACAGATTTCATGAATGATTTCCCTGTTATAAATATTCTTTCAAATCATCAAAAAAAGATTTTATATTATTTTTGTCTGCAAAAGTAGTACATGTTTGTTGACCAAAAGTAAAACAATGGCAAAGTCTATGGAATAGACCATAACTTTCCCCATTTTCTCTTCTGGCTTATACAGAGTAGTCTAAAGTGGAGGCCACCACCCTCCATTTTTCTTGTAGGGACAAAGGATTTGATATTTCAAAGAAAGCATTTGTTAGCATTTCTTATGCTTACTTTCTGGATTAAAAACAATTGTATTACATAATCTTTGCAGAGCTCAAGGCACCTAGAAGTTTTAAGCCTGTTCTTTGGTACCATTCCACCTCCCTCTACTGCCACCTCCCTCGAGCTAACCACACTTAATAATTTCAATGTGCCTCTTAATGGCTAAGGCAGTCTTTCTTTTTAAGGGTAGTTCTGATGGTTGGGAGGCTCTTCTTTATGTTGTGTTGAAAACCGCTTCCTTGACTTTGGCTCCAGGCTTTCTTTATGGAGCTAGTAAAAACAAAACAAAACAAAAATAAAATAAGCAATAAAGCACAGAGGAACAAAAACAAACAAAAACTCAAACCACCCTAGTATCTCTCTGACTTGCATCCTTGCCTCCCTCTCCTCTGAGGATTGGTCTTTGGCTGCCTTTGGAGGTGGGGTAACCTTTGGGTTCCTTGGACCTGTTTCTTCATTCTCTGTGAGCCTCAGCAGCCTCCTCTGTGAAATGGGGTTAGTAACAGTGCCTACCTTATCTGGTTGCTGTGGGCATTATGTGCGGAGTAGAGTGATATGTGTGAAGCCTTTAGACCAGGCCTGACATGTGATGTCACCGGTCTCCACAGGGGCTAGACTCTCCACAGAGAAGAGGAAGGGGGCACGATTGTCAGGCTCTAAGTTTCGCACCTGCAAAACTCACTTGGATTCATGTACCCTGCTGTTGTTTATGTCTTTGACTCAGGACTCATTTTGGTGAATAGCATTCATGTCTGCCTTTGGCTGTAGGGCCTAGAAACAGAAATCAAAAGAATGGTGTTAAGAATACAGGGGACAGACCAGGGAGAGGGAAGTCTTGCAGCTGGGGTGTGGAAGGCTGTGAGAGGGTGACAGAAGGAAGTTATTTCTGACCTGACTGCTGCTGGCCCCAGTGCTTAAAAGCTAGGTGAAGTTCAACAAGCTCTTACTGACCTCATTCACTTATTTCACAACAATTCTCTGAGGAAAGTTCTACTGGTAAACTCATGTTGCAGATGAAGAAACTGAGGCACACTATTCACTTCTTCAAATGGAAGAATGGTTCTTCCCACCATTCTCATGATTTCAGTTTCTAGGGCCTGCGGCCACAGGCAGTCTATTGGTTAAACAGTGGTTTAAAATACAAAATACTACCACAGCCATTATTTCATTTCCTCTCAGCGCATCCAGTAAAATTGTGTGGAGGACGCAGACTGTCCCCTCGAAGAGGCTCGAGGTCCATCAGGTCTAATACCCTTTGTGTCCTTCAGCAGATCTTGGGCTGCCTGGCCTCCCCTCCTGCAGGAGCAGAGAGTCTCACTGTGTATGGACTTCTCTCCCTGGGGGTGCTGGGGTCTGTGAGCTAGAAAAGACCAAGATGATTATCAGCATCAGAACATCTGCCCTCAGGTCCCCAAAGCCAGCTCCACCAGAAGGCACACACCCGTGCCAGCCACTGCCAGGCTCTGAAAACAGCCTCTTGCCCTCTGGAGAGAGATCTGGATAGGGTTGACCAGGCTGCTGAAATGTCACCCGAAGTGGGGAGCAGTGGGGGCATGCGGGCAGAGAGGCAGGCATGTACAGAGGGTTATTTTAGCATAACCTGATGTTTCTGGGAGAAGTGGAGAGAGGAGTGTGAGATAGGGATGGTCTGGTTTCTCAACTCCAGGCAGCTAGAATTTTATTTTATTTTTTCTCTAGAAGAGTGACCAGCTGAGTGCTCAGGGGAGAGGGAAGGGGCCCTCCCTGCCCTGGAGCAGTTCAGCAGCCTGTTTTGCTGGTAGATTTGCATATTTGAAACAGTGCAGGGATTCTCATACTACATGAGCTGATTTTAAGGGGTGCAAGGACATGCTTAAAAATGTTAGTAGTTATATAATATAATTAGAAAAACTATGCTGTAACTATGCACTACAATGGAAATTCATAAGGGTGGGGACTTCTGTTTGCTATGTTCATGGCTGTGGACTCAGCACCTAGGACAGCTGCTGTCACATAGTAGGTGCTCAATGAATGAATGAATCTCCTAGCACATGTGTGCTTTTACCAGAAAATGGAATTTAAACTTAGGTTTATAGGATAGATAGGATTTAGTTAGGAAGAAATAAGTGAGCTTGCGGGAAGGGGTGATTCAGGTGGGGCACACACCATAAATGAAAGCTAAGAGGTATGATAACCAAGGCCCACAGCAACATAAGCTAACCACTATTGCAAGCCTACTGTACACCAGGCACCTTGTGAAGTGCTTTCATATGTTAACCAATTGAATCCTCATAACAACCTGAGGATTGGGGAAACTGAGGCTGAGAACAGTGAATTATCTTGCCTAAGAGCAGGCTGTAGTAGCCCTGGCTTGGCTGTTTCCAAGAGTCCTGCAAGGTCATGGAGTCTTAGGACCATTTGAAGGTCTGGGGCAGGTGGAGAGTGAGTCCCAGTCCGCATAAGGTCTGGGGCTGCCTCAGCTTGGGTGGCATCCTTTCTGCTCTTTGGCCTGTGGGAGCCTGCTTGGCACACGCCAGACCTGCTCCCTTTTAAACCCAGCTGCTGTTTTCACGGGTTTCCATTTTTAGCTCCCTGGACTGGAACGCAGTGTTCAATGCACTGTAAACCTCAATGTCAGTTTGATTATAAGAGAGGCGTGTGTGAGCTCCCGCTCTCTCGTTTCCATGTCTAATAATAACCCTCTGAATTCTCTCACCCCTTTTCTTCCATGGCCCTCAAAGCATTTTATATGCAATGTCCCATTTAAGCCTCCAGTTCTCAGGGAGGCAGTTGGTGGCTATTATGTGAAAGGGCTTCTGCAAATATTCAGCTCTCTTCAAATGGAAAGGGTTACAGCATCTGTCTTAAATATGGGGGAACTGAGTCACAGGAGAGTAAAGAGAAGTGCCTAAAGGGAACTGGTGTTTAATGAATGCCTGCTATGTGCATCTTATCAACCCTAGGAGGAACATATGTGATTTTTCCTTTTTCTATGGATGAGAAAAATGGCTCAAAGAGGCCAAGTGACCTGTTCAAGGTCACACAGCTAATAACTGTTAGAGACTATGTATTTGACCCCCAATTTACCTCCAAGGCCTTGGATTTCCCCATTGTATCATTAAATAGGATGCTGTAGAGATAAGGGCATAGTCAGATCATAATTTTCTTGGCTCCCAGACCAAGCCAGCTCCCTGTCCCTTTCTGTAGAGCTTCATGTGAAGAAACAATAGATTAGAAGGATTATTTCTCATCAGGCATGACCATCTCTCACCAAAAAACATACTGAAAGCAGGAAACTCCTTGTTTGCTTTTCCTTCCATCTCCATCATTCATTCATGCATTGATTCATTGCATATGTGCAGTAGCAAGCACTTACTGCTCCCTTTTCTGTGAGCATGAATGGGATGAAGACACAGTCCTGTTGAGTCTGTTTTCTCCAGGTCTTGATTTTGGCTACAGCCCTGTGTGATCTGGAACAAGTGATGTCACTTTTCTGAACCCCAGTATTCTCATCTGAAGAATGGGGATAATAATGGTTCCTATTTCATAGGGGTGGTGTGGGTAGCAAAAAACATTTGAGAGTCAAGGAGTGGATCAACCTCTAGGCCAGACATGTGGCCCCTGTGATGAGTTGTTTTTGGGAGTTGTTTTTGGGGCAGAAGCACGTGCCTAGTTCAGTTTTGCTGGCATAGGTCTATGAAGATGGTAACTGCCACTGTTAGGCTTAAAACTTACTATATCCATGTCCCACATGTTGGCTGTTTTGAGGAGGTTGGAAAGTTGAGTTGATTTAACTCAAAAAGTGTTGAGTGAGCACTTACTTGGTAGAGAGACTGTGGAGAGCTGGATTCATGTCCCAGCTTTGCAACATGACAGCTGTGTCTTTGTGGCAGTTGGTACACCTCTCTGGACCACAACTTTTGCTTCTGTAAATGGGAAATGATAGCCTCTACAGTGTTCTTGTGAGGGTTAAAAGTGATGCATAGAAGTACTTAGCACAGTGCCTGGCACTTGTGGGTGCCAGCAAATGGGTGGCATTACTAATGTGGATAGGTACTGATTGAGATTCTACAATATCAAAAAACTTAACTTAAAATTCATAGGTTAGACCTTCAAGTGCAGCCGAATCCAGGTGCTCTTATGGTTTCATGACCTGATCCTTCTTCATCCTCCACTCAGTGCTGCTTTTATTTGTGTTGTCTTGGCTCCCAGGAAGGCCCTCTTCTCCTGGTGGCAAGATGGTACCCAGTCGCTTAAGACATATCCTATCCACGAACCCAGTGGAACAAGATCTTCTTTTGCCCTGTAGTTACAGCAAATTCCATGGCCTTGAGTCCCATTAGACCAACATGGTCATGTCCCATTCTTGAACCAATCACTGATTGTCCAGGTCTGAGGCATGTCCCTTCCTCATGCTACAGGATGGGAACATCAACTTCAAACAAACCACAGGGACTAAGAGTGCAAGAGAGCAGTTTCTCCAAAGGAAAATCTAGGTTCTTTTGCTAAAAGAAGGAGAGTGGGTGCTGGATCGGTGTGTTTAGGCTGGGTTCTCCAAGAAGCAGACTACAAATGAGGATTTGTGTGCAAGTAACTTAAAAAAAAAAATTCTTAAAGGAGATACTGGTAAGGGAGTGGGGGAAGCAGGATAAGAAAAGGGGAGCAAGGCAAGGAAGTGTGATTTCAGGTGAAGTCCTAGCCTTAGTCTGCTCCTGTGTAAATTACACCTCAGAGTATGTCCTACCTGGAAGCATGGGAATTGGGCTTTTGTACCCATGAACTAGTATTGGCAATGGGCTTCCCTGGGTATATGAATTCCCAAGGACTTTTGGGTCTCCAAACAGGGGACACAGCAATAGCAGCTTAAGCACAGTACTCTGAAGAAGGTCACAGGTGTGAGCTTGGCAGCAAAGCACACAGAAGCTCAAGGGTGTAAACAGGATGCAAGAGGATCTGGTGCTCACCGTTTTGGGGGCGGAAATCATAGCTTTTTGGAACAGAAGATGAAGGAGTTAAGAGGCAAGGGAAAGAGAAAGAATGGGCACCAGTGAGCAGATGGGGCAGATGAGATGGTCAGGGTTGAGGACAAACCAAGAAGCAGCCCCCATAACTCCTCTGGTTTTCTGCCACACTCACTGCCACTGACAATAGCCATTGTCACAGTGTCATTTACGGTCCTCAGCGATATGCTGAGACCTTACTATGCAGAAACAAGCAAGGAGGTGATTCAGCAAAGGACACAGGCAGCAGAGAAGCCAGAGGGCTGCCTCAGCCCTCCACTAGATGAGTGAGGCTGGCATGAGGTCGCTGGGCCCAGGGGGCCCTCGGTACCTGCTCACGCCAAGGCTGACTCGCCACACCTGGAGGTCTGGAGGCTCAGAAGTCCCTCTGGCTCATTTAGTCTCTGACTGCCTCTTTCCTACCCACGTCTCACCCCTCTAATGGCCTCTAGCCATCAGGAGCACCTACCACCTTCTGCTGCACCCACCACCTTTCCATCTGTCACCATCTTCCCCAAGCCATCTGGCCTTAGAGCTTTCCGCAGAGGGAGCTGAGCAGTGAGGGTAAGTGAGTGAATGTGCCAGGCCAAGTCACCAGCTTTGTCCTCAGGGTCATGGCCACTGCTCTGTTAATTACTTTTGAGGATGATGAGGTAGTTCAGGACAGAGATGATAAAATAATGAGTCATTTATTGAACACTTGCTATGTGCCAAGCTCTGTGCTAAGTGCCCCATAAGCTCTATCTCATGTCATCACACCCAACAGTCATAGAAATTGGCATGCTGGGAATTTTTTGGTCACAAGCAATAGAGACCCAAGCCAAACTGGCTGGATCATGAGATGGCATAGTCTGAGTTAGGCACAGCTAGGTCCAAGAGTTTAAATGACATCACTAGTCTTTTTTTCCATTGCTTCGCTTTCTTTTGTATTGGCTTCACTCTCATGAAGCTTCTCTATTCCCCTCCCTTCTGTAATAACAAGTTGACCTCTAGCAGTTAAAGGGGTGTCAGTAGCCAGCTCAGCAAACCCATTGGGAAGAGAAGTTCTCTTTCCCAGTTGTTCATACATTAATGGTGTCTCATTGGATCAACTTGAGTCTTAAATGCTAATTTCTGAACCAGTCATTGTGGCTGTGGATGGAATACTGTGATTGGTCAAGCCTTGATCATGTGTCCACATTTGGAGCTGGGGTGTGTTTAGCTAACTTGAAACACATGGGATGAGAAGGGGGGAGAACTGGTTTTCCAAAGAAAAAAATCTACATATTCTTACCAGAAAAGGAGTCTTGGAAATGAGAGCAAAAGATGAGAGGTCTCCTTGGGGATTGTGTTATTATCCTTACAGTGTAGATTTAAAAGACTTAAGCACTGTTTTGGGAGCTTTGTTACACAGCAATAAATAACCAGACTCTTCTATGAAAGAGGAATGGTGATGCAGCGTTTCTGGAGAGAGTTCCCCGCTATGGACTTGAGGATTTTCATTTAAGCCTCTGACATCCATTCTGCAAGTTTTAATGCTGGTGCTTTCTTGGTCTTACCAGAAAGTATCAGAGGAAGCTTCTCCAAAAGCAGTGAGGACTCATGGTCCTTGTTCATGTGGTCCTAATTTGAGTTGCTGATTGCAGCGTTGAGAAGGTACAGTTGTCTGCTCAGACCATGAGGAAAATCAATCAAGTTTGTCCATCTGCAGGGGATGGCCATCACATCACAACTGCCATCTGGTCACAAGGCAATGAGATGCCATTGATTCCAGGACCCACTCCCATTTCATCAGTGTGACAATGTGCATCTTGGAATAATGGTCTCAGCCATAAAATGTGTCTATCTGGAGTAGGAGGGAGAGTCCCCAGTGCAGCTCCAGGCCGTCGTAGACTCTCAGTAAAGCAGTGGCTGTCATGCAGAGGTGTATTATTATGTCAACTCTGCATATGTAGTGCATGCAGGGCACTGAGTGAGGTACTGAAACCCCAGGAACAGGAAGTGCAAACCAGAGCAGAGAGGGGAGGCCCAAGGAAATGACTCAGGTGATGCAGTGCCAGGACCTCATGAAAAGCAGTGCATCAGAAATGCTTTGGTTACTCCACTGAAAAAAATCAAACTTTGCATCTAGGAGTTGGACTGCTCCAGCCAGGAACCAGTGTCAGCTTCACTGAAAAGACCTGTTGGCACTCTCTTTAGCCCCAGGAAAGCCAGGAACTGCGGGGGATGGAGTGGTAGGCAGGCTGTTGTGTTCTCCTGGGGTTGGTCTCTCTCCAGGACACAGTATTTAAACCTCTCAGGTGGTTCCCTGTGATAGCAGCTGTCTCTCACTTTATCTGGGGATGAGGCCCTGCTCTCCCAAAAGGAGGCCTTGTTTATAGCAAGTTTCCCTTAGAGAAAGCCAGGGAGGGATGGAGAATGAGGAAGATGCAGGAAAGCAGCAAAGAAGGACTGTGATTAAAAAAAAAATTTTTTAATTTGTAGCTGCAGAATGCTTTGATCAAATGAAATCTTTCTATGAAGTCTAATGTGGAAAGAACTTCTTTAAAGGAGCTTCTTGGTATAAACACTTTTGCAAATAAATATGACCCAGTAATTTTAATTGTTGGTATTTCCCTAAAGAACCACTTCTCAGACTTCAATGGGCAGACAAAGAACCTGGGGCTCTTATTAAAATGCAGATTCTGGTTCAGTGGAAGAATGGGGCCTGGGATTCTGTATTTCTGACCATTTCCCAGGGGCTACTGATGCTCAGATTACAGGCCTGAGGGAACTGTTTTCTAAACTTTCTTTTGGCTTGACTGCCAGTAAGAAATACTTTCTAGATTGAAACCCAGTATATACTTATCTATAATTGAAACAAAAGTTTTATGAAGCAATACTTATCCTGGCTATATGATGCACTCTAATAGTTTCTCTTTTCTTGGGGTCGGGTGGGGGGGGGGGAGGGGGAGATAAGAAAAAAGGAGTGTTGGCCACAAAGCCACAGAAATGATTTCATTATTCACCAGTGGGTCTCAAGCCACGCTTTGAGAAACAAAACCCCAGAGAAATTCTTATACACACAAACCAGGAAACAGGAAAGCTCACTGATATATTGTATGTAATAACAAAAAAATTGGAAAAACCAAGATAAAAGAAACAACAACAACCCGAAAGGTCTATTCACATGAGAATGTATCAGTACATTAGCAGTGTATATATATACAATGAAACAGTGAAAATAAGTGAATGTGAACCACTTGAATCAGCGTGTGTCTGAAAAGAACATTAAAAATACAGGTTAAGGAAGGATACATGTTACGGGATACCATTTGTATACAGTTTAGAAATGGGCAAATTTTTTCTATTTTGTTATTTAGGAACTCCTACATATGTATAATAGTAAAGGTATAAAAGCTCATGAGGGAATGATTAACATCAAATTCATGGGAGTGATTTCCTCTTGGTTGGAGAGAGTAGACTGGGATTCAGTTAGCTTTGGGGCTTCATTAGTATATGTAAAGTTCATTTCCCAAGATAGGTGATTAGTTGTTGGTACTCATTATATTAATCTCTATCATTTTTTATAGGCTTGAATCACTTTGTAATAACTACAATGTAAAAAAGAAAGAAAAAGAAGAAAGGAGGAGGTTCTTGGGTCAAAATTTGTAGGAAGTTGTATCAATTTTCCTAGGGCTGCCATAACAAATTACTAAAACCTTGGGAGTCTTAAAACCACAGATAGGGGAAGCCGGGATGGCTCAGTGGGTTAAGCGCTCTTTTTGCAGTGCCGGGAACAGAGGATCGAATCCTGGCCCTAGCCCGTGTGGACCTGTATGCTGAACTGGGGAGCTCCCCCAGTTCAGTTCTCTCTCTGTCTCTGTCTCTGTATCTCTCTCTCTTTCTCTCTCTCTCTCTCTCTCTCTGTCAAAAACAATAAAAAATAAAAAAAAATAAAAAAAAACAAAACCACAGATATTTATTCTTAAACAGTTCTAAAGGCAACAAGTCTGAAATCAAGATGTTGTAGGATTTGTTCTATGTGGAGGCTCTGAGGGAAAACCTGTTTAGTTCCGCTTTCCTAGCTTCTCATGACTCCTGGCCACCCTTGGCATCCCTTTGGGTTGGGGCTTCATTACTCCAATCTGTCTGTTTTCACCCAGCCTTCTCGGTGTGTCTCAAGTCTCGTCCTCCTTTTTCTCTTATAAGGATACCAGTCATTGGATTTAGGGCCCACCCCAAATTCAGAATGATCTCATCTGGAGATCCTTAACTTAATTCCTTCTGTAAAGACCCTGTTTCCCAAGAAGTTAACATTCACAGGTACAGGGGTAAGAACTTGGACATATATTTTGGAGAGCCAAAATTCAATCCACTATCAGGGTATAAAACCTTGCCCATTGAACCCTTTTCCTTCAATATTATTAGGATTATATTGCTTATTGCTCAACCTCAGCACTATTCACATTTGTCACAAGGACCTTTCCTATGCCTGGAAGGATGTTTACTAGCATCCCTGGCCTTTACCCACTAGATGCCAGTAGCAACCAAAAATGTCTCCAGACATTGCCAAATGACTCATAGGGACAGGGTTGCAAGATAAAATATAGGATTTAAGTTAAATATGAATTTCAAATAATTTTTTTAGTATGTCTCAAATATCGTATAGGATATACCAATATTTTGCCATGTATAATGCACACATTTTTGCCCAAATTTGTGAGGGAAAAATAAAGATGTGCATTATACATGGGTAATACTAAATCTGTAGCTATATAAATGTTTTTAATTCTTTTGTTTATGCTTATGAGTTCAAAGTGTAACTCTAGAAATCAATAACGATATCTGTATGTAAAATAATACCCTAGAATACAATAATTGCCTTGGCTTGGGCCCCAACTCATTCAGTTTCCTGCTCCTCTGCTTTTGTCAGCTCTCTGCTTCTAACCAGCCTGGGGCTGCATTTTGGCCTGTGTTCCCAGGCTCCCAGCTTGCTCCTCCTTCTTGGCCTTGCATGATGCATAAAAATTGTAAATTTTTTACCAGTACATAACATTTCTTGCAACTTCTATGTTTTTGTGTTTTGTAATTATTTGTTACATAAAATTTATTATACTATATCTTAAAAAATAAATGCTAAAATTTCTTTATAGGGATGCCGGGATAGCTCAGCAGATTGAGCGCTTACCTTGCAACCACGAGGTCCAGGGATCGAATCCCAGCTCCAGAGCAACTGGTAACCACCGGGATAACAGTGAAGGTTCTCGCTTCCCATGTGGTAGGCCCCTGGTTCAGTTCCCGCCCCATACGGCCCCACATCCACCTGTGTGGAATGAAACTGTGTCACAACTAATGATGTACAACTATGGAGACTACTCTGGGCCCTCTTCCCTTCTCTCTCTGTCTCTCTTACCTTCTCTTAAACAACAAAATAAATCTTTAAAACAATAAAATTTCTTTATAATACAAAAAACAAGTACCTAAATATAAACAAATAAAAATTTGAATTAAAAAACTAAAACAGAAGATTTGTTTTTCCCTGAAAGTTTGGGCCAAAAACGTGGGTGCGCATTATACACGGGAACATTTTATACATGGCAACAGACGGTACTTATATTTAAAAATTATTCATTGTTTATACTAGGCATCCTGGTTCCCCCACCCCCACCCACCAAATCTGACAACCCTACCTAGGGGGCAAAATTACACCTGGTTTAGAACAACTAGTTGAGAACCATCACTACAAATGTATATTCATCAAGTGCTTACTCTGTGCCCACCACCATTCAAAGCCCTGTTCATGAGTTACTGCATTTACTCCTTGAAACAACCCTGAGAAATCGGTGCTATAATTACCTGAAGCTCAGATCCATGTTTTCAGATACACTATGGGTTGGGTGAGGGGGTGGCTACTTGTGAACACCTTACGTGCTTGGGGGGAAATGGTGCCGTTGTCTAGAAGACCATCATGGTGAGAGGTACTGGATTAAAGAGAATGAGAACTGCAGAATGGGGACTGCTAGAGGAGGAGGAGGTGTGAGAGTATAGAAGGAGCTGCTTGTTGAAGATGGAATCTGTGGACAATCCAGAGATGTGGGGTCATTTGCCAAGAAGAGAAGTAGCCAAATTGTGAGCTGTGGTGGGAGAGATGGCAGTATTTAGCAGACCTGGGTTTGAATGTTGGTTTCACCACCTGGCATGGCCTTGGGTAGGTGCTGTAGTGACAATATCTGATATGTCTTGTGTACTTGGTATGTGCAGGTACTTTCCTGAGTGCCAACCCCACATAATCTCATTTACTCAAATGACCCTTTAGTGGAGGCAGGCCATTTTATAGACTAGGATGCAGAGGTGTAATTAAAAGAGTTTAAGAAACACTCCATGTCATGAGCCTAGTGGGCTAAATTCAAGGTGTCAGTAGGCTGATTATGCATATCATTTGACACAGGACAGTACCATTGTCTTTTGTCCTGTTTAAAATGGTACATCTGGTCACCCTAGGCCTGGCACAGAGTAACTCGCAGTTATTATTGCTAAGGGAGTGGAGTGAGGCCTGAAGCAGGGGTCCCTCCCGCCCTCCTCATAGGATGTGAACAGGTATTTTGTCTCACTCATCTGTGTTTATTTCATTTTTAAATCAACCTGCTGGGAGCACTTATCACATCCATACACTGATCTGGGCCCTGAGCATTCAGCTAAGACTAAGACCCCAATCTCTGTCCTCAAAGTCTAGCACTTCCTAACCAAGCCCAGAGCCCATAGCTGGCTCTCAAGAAATGTCTACTGAATGAATGACTACACAAATAAATGAATGCAGAGAGCAAGTGAAGCCTGCTTCTCCAACAAAGGTGTTGATTCATCTGTGAGAATTGCCAAGGCTGGTCCTGAAGTAATGGATTAGCTTTGTCTTCCAATAAGGGTGGTTTCATCCATCTGAAGGATGGAGATAATAATATATTCCTTGCAAAGTTGTTGGGTGACTTAATTAACTAATATTTATAAAGTGCCTCCAAAGCCACAGATGAAAAGCAAGGTAAAAATACCTTGTGCTATTGGTATTGATTTACTACTCTCCTGCACCAGGGCCTTGCAGATGTATTTCTTAAAACAGGAAAAGGTAGCTCCTAGTTTTAAGATAATTAAATTCTAGGATAAGGATCATATAGTCCTTAATTAGAACCCAAACAAGCCCTTTTTCCTCTTTGCTGAATCACTCCATTTTCCTTATACTAAGATGAGTTGCCTTGCTTTGGGACCATTTACTGTTGAGACAGTAACTTTCTCTCTTTGTATCTATCATTTAAGGCGGGTATTTCCATTTCCACTGAAGTCTTCCTGAGGCCTTACCCAAGACTACAAAATCATTATAAGGGCCACAAGATCATTTGCATAATTGACTGTTGATTTGCATATAATTTGCACAATTTATCATGGACTGTAGATTTATATCTTACTTGATTTCCCAAAGCTTTCTTTTTTTAAAATATATTTTTATTATTTATTTTTGACAGAGAGAGAGATACAGAGACAGAGCTAGAGAGAGAACTGAATTGGGGGAGCTCCCAGTTCAGCACATGGTTCCGCACAGGCTGGGGCCGGGATTCGATCCTCGGTCCCCAGCGCTGCAAAGTTAGCACTTAACCCACTGAGCCATCCCGGCTTCCCCTCCCAAAGCTTTCTCATTTCTGTTTATATAATTATAAAAGTAGCAAAGATCTCACATCATACAAGGGGCTTATTCTCTCAAAGTCATATGAGTATGAGGTAGAAGGAGGGAACATTTATTGAGCACCTATTATATGCTTACAAATGTGATTTTACTTAGTCCACTGGTTCTCAAGTTGGGCTGCACATTGTAATTGCTTAGGGCGCTGAAAAATATGGATGCCTGGCCCCCAGCCTCAGAGATTTATGATGTAATTGGGAGTAACTGGGGATGGTGAGCCTGAGTGTCAGGCGTTTTAAAACCTCCTAGGTCCTAAGATGCAGCAAAGATTGAGAACTGCTTATTTAATCCTCATTAAAAAAAAACAACACCTATGAACAACTCCTCCTCATCCCCCAGGTTAAAGGTATGGAAACTGAGGTTTGGGAAGTTAGGGGAAGTACATTTATAATAATATCCTTAATGTTAACATGTGATCATTCTGCTACTAATTATGTGCCAGACTCTGTGCTAATCACATTGATGTGTGAATGTGTAATTAATTCTTCACAGTGACCCTTTGAGGCAGGGATTACAATCCCCCTTTTATAGATGAGAAAACTGAGGCTAAAAAAGTATGAATTTGTCTAAGACCCCCAAACTAGCAAGAGATTATCCACACGGGAAAGATGACTATCCTTGGATAAGGATTAGATTGTGTTGGGATTTGAATTTTGGTTTCAACCTCTGGTTTATGCAGGATCCAACCTATATGTTCCTTGAGGATCTTTGCCTTCTCCGGTGTTCCTCTGGACTTAGCATAGTGTTGGGATCTTAAAAGGCACCTGGAAAATACTGAGGGTTGATGTGGAGCAATTAAGGCCAAGAATTGGACTTCCCAGGCAATGAGGACCAACACTTTTGAACTGGTGAATCAGTTCCTCCTCCCTTTCTCCTTTTTTCCTCCCTCTCTCATATATTTATTGAGCTCTGCCAAAGACACAAGACAGACTAGGGCTGTTATGTAGCATCTATCATTTGTCAGCCTATATTGGAGCTTTGAATTAACTTGCAGAAGTTGGGCTGTGCTTTTTCTCTCCCTGTAAAATGAACTGAAGCTGATGTGAGGAATTAGTTTCAGCACACCAAAGGGAAGAATGGTGACCGGTTTTTATTTATTTGGAGGGTTTTATTTTCTTCTCATCTGGGAAATGGCAAGAGGAAAGGAATTTTATCACATTCATCCAGCCAAATGAGCTCTTGAATAGTGAGTCGTTTGGTGCCATGCTATTCAAATATAAATTCACTCATTCATTCAATACTTTTTGAGCTCCTGAGATGTGCCTGGCACTATTTCAGATGGTGGGGACATATTAAAAAAAATGCTGCGAAGTCCCTCTATCCACGGCAACCTAAATGAGAAGAAGCAAGTCATGTGTACATCTGGAAGAATAGTATTCCAAACATAAGGAACAACAAGTGCAGAACTTGAAATGGGAATGAACTGGGTGGGTTTAAGGAACAGCAGGACAGATTGTGGCTTACAGTGGATGAAGCAGGAAGAGGGTCGGAAGGTGGGCAGGGACAGATCACTCAATGTCTGTAGCCATGATAAGGCATTTGAATACTACTCTAAATGAGATAGGAAGCCATTGGATAGTTGTTTTTTTTAAGATTTATTTTTATTGTTTTTGACAGAGAGAGAGAGAGAGAGAGAGAGAGAGAGAGGGAGATACAGAGACAGAGAGAGAACTGAATTGGGGGAACTCCTCAGCTCAGCATGTGGGTCCGCACAGGCCGGGGCCGGGATTCGATCCTTAGTCCCTGGGGCTGCAAAGTGAGCGCCTAACCCACTGAGTCATCTGGCCTCCCTCCATTAGATAGTTTTAAGCTGAAAAGTGACATAATCCAATTTACATTTCTGAAGGATCACTCTGGGTGCTGTTGGGAGAATAGACTGTAGGGGGCAGGAGTGGGAGCTTGGAGCTGAATTAGGAGGTGTTGAAACAATCCAGGTGAGAGATGATGGCCGTGTGAGCCAGAGGGTAACTATAGACATGATTAGAAGTGATTGCATTTAGCATCTATTTTGAAAGTTAAGCCACAAGGCTTGCTGATTAATTCACTATGTTTTGAGAGGAAAAGAGAGGGATTTTGTCCTGAGTGAATTATATCTCCTGACATGGAAAATACTGAAGAAGAAGCAGTCCACATTCAACTGAATTTGAAAAACATCACCTATTGTATTTTTTATTTTTTAGCAAATTCACAGTAGCGCCTTAAAGATTTTGAGATGACCTGTAATAAAGCCACCGTTTTAACTTTGGTTAAGCCTGCATTTCCCAAATGTATTTAATCAAGTAATTTTGTGTCTTTGCCCCACAATGCGTGGTAAGATTCTTCAGATTTTCCTTGAATAACACCAGTGTAGAAATCTCTCTCTCTGTCATGCACAAAAGTTGGGAAAGTGACTTGCAGTTGTGGAGTGTTCTAAATTCTGACGCATGTACTAGGTGCTTTTGTTCTTTCCACCTTCAAATACTTTACCACCATCCTCTTGCATCTAGCTAGTATTCTTGCCTCCAGTCTAACTGAAGCATATCTTCACACCAAATTAGAGAGAACTTTTAGGAAAATCTGTGACACTATCGCCTAAAACTTCAGATGGCTCCCCATTGCCTTCAGGATGAATACCAAATTCTTTCTCTTATTGCTTTGCCATATTCTTCACAATATGATTTTCTGCCCACCTTCCCAGCCACCTTTTCACTCTGTGTTCTAGCTAAACTGAACTTTCCCCATATTATATACAAGGAGCACAGATTTAGAGAAGTTAGGTCCCTTGACTGCCATCATAGAGCTAGAGAGTGGCAGAGCCACTGGGTTTGTCTGACTTGATAGCCTGAACTTTAAACCCTTACACCGTACTGCTTCCCTTTACAAGTTCTGGCCAGATTTCACATTAGGGGCATAGTTAGTTTATGGATGTTCTGAAGTGTGACCATTAATGTACCTTCCCACTACAGAGGAAGAGACTAGAGTGGGCTTGCTTTGGAGACAGAATGTGCCTTGGAGATCACGATCTCTTAGAGTCTAGTTTATAGGAAAGTGTGGCATTTTCACTGACTCATAAAACAGGCCCCCTGCCTGGCCTCCTCCCGGAAGCCACTCATGTTCTTTAAACAATGTATGGAATGTGTGCCACTGGTTATGCACCAGATGGCTTTGGGTAGTGCTGAGCATTACATATAGTTGAGTCCCACAGTTATTCTCCTTTCAAATGCCTTGCCTGCTTATTAAGCCTGGGAGAAAGTGTTAGTTTGGTGGTAAAATGTTCCTATCCCCTCTCATTTCGGCAAATCTACCTTTGAACAAGCAGAGAAAGCAGGTCATAGTCTGAGTCTCCAGTGGGCCACAATGCCTCCAGAGAATTTGGTAGCATCAGATACATTGTATTTACCTTTTTTTTTTTTTTTAAGTTGACTTTTTATAATGACAAGTAATAGTGGTTTTCCTTTTATATGGAAGAATATTAGAATTTTCCTAAGTAAAAAGTTGTGAGTCGATTTAAAGAAACACATAACAGTGCCCGTGGTACATTGGTGAGTCGATTTAAAGAAACACATAACAGTGCCCGTGGTACATTGGTGAAAACTGTTAGGGTGGTAAGAGGACTGAAGCCTGTGAGGAATGGTTGGATCAACCTGAGGAACCAGCCAATAAATATAACTTTGATTGTTCCAGTCCTGTTGGTGCATCTAGGCCCAGTTTGCATTCATTGTAGTAGCTGCTCAATAAATATTTGTTGAATGAACGATTACAAGTCCTTTAAGAAGTCTTCTTAGCCAGTAGAAAATGCAAAATCACAGATGTGGCTCACATTCTCTTTCTACTGGACAGTGCCAGTTGCTACACTGAAAGGTCTGGGAGAGTACCGTATTTTCCAGCGTATAAAACAACCGGGCGTATAAGACGACCCCCTAATTTTACAGTTAAAACATAGGTTTAGGCCTATATTCGCTGTATAAGACTACCCCCCACTTCCGAGGCTGTAGTCTTATACAGCGAATATAGGCCTAAACCTATGTTTTAACTGTAAAATTAGGGGGGTCGTCTTATACGCCTGGTCGTCTTATACACCGGAAAATACGGTAGACACCTTGTCTTCTTGCTTCACTGCTAAACTTCCCACATCTAGCACAATACCTGGCCCATAGCAAGTGCTCAGTAAGTTTTTGTTAAACCACATTGGACATGTGAGTAATGCAAAGGCTTATAGACTTCTTCACCTGTTGGTTCAGTATCCAAAGTCATTGCTATTTCTTGAACTTTACTAATTTTTCTGCAAATCTTTAAGAATTCTACTTCTCTTTTAAGTGCTTCAGATAATGACTTAGTGTAGATGTAAAAAGTCAGTTACTGCAGGTCCACAAAGTGCCACTTTGTGATTTAAAACCCACTTATTCAGATTAACAGCCATTGAATGGTTTTATCACACTTTTTTTGATGAATATTATTTAAAACTATTTTTTAATTGTCTTAAACATCATTTTATATCCACAGACATTTATACTTTTTAGAGTCAAGATGATCTGTTTTTAAAAAATCTCTTTGGTCATTTGCAAACTTATTTGTCGGAAGAATAAATAGATATAATTGAGAGTATGTAGACAAAGTTTACGAAGCAGTAAGTTCATATTTAAATATTTTTTAAATAAAATAATAGCTTTATTGAGATGTAATTTTCATGCTGTAAAGTTCACCCTAATATACAATTTAGTGGTTTTCAGTGTATTTATGGAGTTGCATAGCCATCACCATTATCTGTTCCAAAATATATTTATCATTCAAAAAAGGAAATTCCATACCTAATAACAATCAGTCCCAATTCCTGTCTCTCCCCATCCTCTGGCAACCACCAATCCACTTTCAGTGTGTATAGATTTGGATATTTCATATAAATGGAATCACACAATGTGTATACTTTGTGTTTGGCTTCTTTCACTTAGTGTAATGCTTTTGAGGTTCACCCATATTGTAGCATGTTTCAGGATTTCCTTCCTTTTTATTTTCAAATAATATTCCATTGTATGGAATATTATCCACACTCATAAACTAATGAATATTTGGATTATTGAAAAGTAATACTCTTTTAAAATCACACAGTTGATAACAAATCCCACACAATATATATGTGTACTAAGACTGATCACTAATATTTATTGAGCACTTACTATATACCAGGTGTTATTCTAAAAACTTGTATGTTTTACTTATTTAATGTTTACAACAATCTTATGAGAGACTATCACTATTACCTCTATTCTTTTTTTTTTTTTTGCCTCTATTATTCTTAAGAGAAAATAGGGAAATAGGGAGATTAAGTAACCTGAACATGATTCAAACCCAGGAAGTAGCGATGCAAAGCCTGCACTTTATTTTTCATTAAAAAATTATTCTATAATAAAAATGACATTTTGGGGGGGCAGGGGTGATGTATAGTTCTATGAATTTTAACACACACATATAAATTTGTATAACCACCACTGTAATCAGTAAAATATTCCATAACCCCCAAATACTCTTTTTTTTTTTTTTTTTTTTTTTTTTTATCTTTTCACATTTATAGAGAGAAATTATCTTTTTGTCTTCAGTGCATAGTTATTTCTATTTTACTTTTTGACAGATAAAGAGAGAGACAGAGACAGAGACAGTTAGAGAACCAAACTGTGGGAACTCCGCAGTTCAGCACGTGGGTCCTGCCTGGGCCGGAGCCGGGATTCGATCCTCGGTCCTCATGGCCTCAAAGCGAGCGCTCAACCCGCTGAGCCGTCCCGGC
>PVKE010008530.1:7557-25057 GCA_004027555.1 Craseonycteris thonglongyai
AAAAAAAAAAAAAAAAAAAAATATTTGAGCATATACAGCTATCCAATTCTAATCCAAAGAGGTGCTCAGCAAAATGTTCCAGATTGTTCATGTGTCTCTGCAATGTGACAAGATATTCCCAGGACATTCCCAGAATGCATTTTGTGAACATTTGTTGATATAAAACACACATGGAGAAAAGCGCTGAAATCCTATGTGTCCTGCTTTCCTACTTTTCACAAACTGAATTCGTCCGACTAATCAGCTCCCAAATCAAGAAATAGGACATGACCAGAGCCACAGAACCCCATACTCTCTTTCTTTTAGTCATTACCTCCCCCAGGATAACCGTTGTTTCTAATATCATAGAGTAGTTTTAAAATGTAAAAACAAAAAATTTATTAAAATAAAGATTGCTTGGTCTTTCTTCAAAGACCTGTAATGGTCATTCAGAAATCTAAGTGTGGTACCCTTTGCCAGTGCCTGCATCAAGGGGTACCGCACTTTGGGAGAATAATTTGGTATGATGTCTCAAGATCCATTAACAGATTTACTTTATTCTGTTCTTGGTAATTTATCCAAAAATTTTGTCTTTAAAAGGATGAGTTGATATTTACGAATATTTTCTTTTCACAATTATCTGTAACTGAATGAGAAAGTAACTCAAACGTTCAACAATAGGTGAATCATTAGTGCATAGATACTAAACATGAAATATTAAGCTTCTGTTAAACGGGAAGACTCCATAACAAAGGGAAAATATTTATTCTGGTATGGCTAGTAAAATTATAAGTGCAAAATTGCACTATGCTAAAACTGTATCTTGGGGAAGCAGGGATGGCTCAGTGGGTTGAGCGCTCACTTTGCAGCCCTGGGGACCAAGGATCAAATCCTGGCCCGGCCCGTGTGGACCCATATGCTGAACTGGGGAGTGCCCCCAGTTCAGTTCTCACCAGGGTAAAGACCACGGCCCAGTTCCTGCCCTATGCAGCACCGCGCCCACCTGTGGAATGAAACTATGTGGAAAAACTAATGATGTGCAACTATGGAGACTGTTCTGGGCCCTCCCCCTTCTCTCTGTCTCTGTATCTCTCTCTGTCAAAAACAATAAAAATAAATCTTTTGGAAAAAACACACAAAAAATGTATCTTTATAAAACTCAGTTGTATAACATCATTAACATTTTCACTAAATATAGTATTTTCTAAAAGTGTCCTAGAACAACTTTGTGGGATTAAGTGTAAGAGTGAGCCTCCTCTCTTGATTTCTGACATCTACAATGAAGTGAGCCTCTCTTTCAGTTGGTACATGTGGCCACCCCTTCTGTTGCTTATTTAGAATGGGTCAGGGCAGAAAGTTGAGCCACCACCCAGTTATAGCTGCCAGTGTTCCCCAATTCTCAACCTTGTTCACGTCCTCTAAACTTGTTTTATTGGAGGAGCAGGACTCCCATCAGCATTTTGTGCAGGAGCCACCTGCTTTGTAGTGACAACTGGAATAAAAAAATCTTACTTCTCTAGCAAGTATAGTATTGGAGCCATAAAGAGAACAGGAAACACTTCTTGGATGCACATAAATTGAATGTGTGGTTCCCCAAGGTCTATCTCCTTAGGCAACAGTCCTAAGATTCACATATTCTTCTTGCCAAAAGATTGTCTGATCAAGGACCTTGTCCCATCAGCCAAGGAGGCTGAAGGAGCTTTGTTGAAATATTCTGAGAAATCATTACATCTGAGCACAAACTTGATTAATTTTTTCATAACCTACATTTCTTTGTCGGTGTTTACTACTCAGGTGACAAAACTCTAATATGTGATTCCTGCCTCTTTATCCTCCAAACCACAGGGCACAAATGTCTGTTGTATATTACACTGAGTTATAAGGTGACTGAATTACAGAAAAAGTGGAGTTACTGCCTCAGATCTCAGGAAATAATTAACCTAAACCTCATGTACCACCAAATATTCCACACAGATTGTCTTCAACTAATAATAAGGCTTTGTTCCCAAACTTTATTTATAATGTACTTTGAAACTCAGCATTACAACATTTTAGGTTGAGAGAAAGTCATCCTAAAAGAGCTTATTACTTAACATTTTTGTTTTATTGTGCTAAGAACAGTAACATGATTATCTACTCTTTTAAGTTTTCCATGTACAATATTGTATTGTTAACTACAAACACAATGTTTATAGCAGATCTCTAGAACTAATTATTCATCATGGACAACTGAAACTTTATTCCCATTGAACATTTTCCCATTTCCTACCTCTCCCACAACCCCTGGCAGCCATCATTCTACTTTCTGCTTCTCTAAATTTCACTGTCTTAGATTTCTCATGCAATATTTGTTCTTCAGCAATTGGCTCATCTCACTTAGCTTAATGTCCTCAAGGTTCATCCCTGTTGTTACATATGGCAGGAGTTTCTCGTTTTTATGGTGCAATAATATTTCATTGTATGTATAGATCACATGTTCTTTATCCATTCATCCATATATATATATATATAGATATATAGTTTGTTTCCACATTTTTTGCCTTATGAACACAGAACATAGGGACCCATAAACCTCTCTGAGATCCTAATATTAACTATTTTGGATAAATACTCAGAAGTGAGATTGTTGGACCATATATAATTCTATTTTTACTTTTTTGAGGGAACCTCATAATATTTTTCGTAGCTGTTTCACCATTTTGTATTACAACCATCAGTATACAAAAATTCCAATTTCTCCATATCCTTGCTAACACTTATCTTAAAAAAACAACAACAGTAACAACAGAAAAACTTGTTTTGATGATGGCCATCTAACAGGTGTACTCACCTTGAGTGCTATAACCTAGATTTCTCATAAAAATATTTTGCTGTATATCACTGTGAAATCTTTTTTTCTGTGAAAGATCAAGGACAGAGACTTCCTATTCTGTGATCTTACTGCTGTCCCTCAATAAGATGTTTCCAGTGTCCATTTAATTTCTTTTTTTAAATTTCTTTTCTTGAATAAAATAGAAATTTATCTGTGTTATACTCTTTTAGTTTATGAGACGATATCTTACAAAAATTTAAACGGGAGAAAGAGGCAAATATTTGATTTTTATTTTATGAATAAGAAAGTTGCATCTAGGGAGGTTAAGCTAATTAATTGCCCAAGATCTTACTGTTTGAATGAAGGTGCACACACGGTTTTATCTGGAAGTATGAAGCAATCTCCCCTCAATAGCATGCGGGGAAAGAGATGACACTTCTGAACACTAATTAGTTGTTAATTCTCTTTATCTACCTAAGAACCAGAATCTCCCTAGTTTAGTAATGCCATTGGTGTCCTGAATTAGAGCAAGAGGGTGTGGCATTCCACGCCTAAGCTCCCCTATTTCTTGTTAATATGTGTGAGTTATTTGTACTGTAGTTTGTGTTGGACACTGTGTGAAAAAACACACTCACCAAGGGAAAAGGAAATTGAAGACATATAGATGGCATATATTCACCCTGAGGAATAAAGTGAAGAAACAGAATGGGTTTGCTATGGTCAAGCTGCTAAATAATTAAAACAAAGTAAGCTGAGACATGAAGAGAGATTTTTATTTTTACCTTCACTAGTCTGGGAACTTAAGCTTCTGAACTTTTCATCTGTACATCAATACCTGGATGCACATCAGGTTGTACATTCATGACTGGACATACATAAAACCCTCAGTTGGGCATTTGAAGAAGAAATTGTTTCATTATCTGGATGACTGGACATCTGAATATTACTATCTTGGAACAATCCAAGGCCTAAGAATTTACCTTTTACTATAAGAACTTCCGTTTTTCTTTCTCCTTTGGAATACGTCTGTGTTTTACTTAGCTGTGTTTCCAGTCTGCAAAGCCTAAGACACTTGAATGTTTGTCACTTATTTTTCTAGCAAAGCTTCTTGACTCTTTTTGATTTTGTTGGGCATTATACACCCCAAAGCCTGTATTTTTCTAGAATACTCTGTTAAATACTCAACTGTTCAATCAGGCCATATACCTCCAATATCAGGGGAATTGCTGTATAAGCTTTGAAATATTTTTTTGAAGTCATCTGATCTTAATACTTAAAAACACCCCCTTGGGGAAGCCGAGATGGCTCAGTGGGTTAAGTGCTCACTTTGCAGCCCCGGGGACTGAGGATCGAATCCCGGCCCCGGCCAATGCGGACCCACATGCTGAACTGGGGAGTGCCCCTAGTTCAGTTCTCACCAGGGCGAGACCCCGGCCCAGTTCCTGCCCTGTGCAGCCCCAAGCCCACCTGTGGAATGAAACTATGTGAAAAAACCAAGGATGTGCAACTATGGAGACTGTTCTGGGCCCTCCCCCTTCTCTCTGTCTCTGACTCTGTATCTCTCTCTCTCTCTCTCTCTATCAAAAACAATAAATAAATCTAAAAAAAAAACAAAACAAAACAGAAAAAACAAAAAAACACCCCCTAGAATTTCCGCCCTCAATCGTCACTGAGTTTGCATTCTTTGGGCCTCTTATCATTAGCACCTTCATAAATAACGTCAGACCGGAGCAATCTCATTTAAATCTAAGTGTTCTGAACACCACTGCCCCAGTTATCATTATCCTAGCTTGGTGCTGTGAGTGTTCTCAGGCAAACATTTGACTTCTTTGAGCCGATTCATCTTTTATTTTTATGTACTGAATCCTATGGAATACACACAATAGATGTTCAAAAAATGTGGCTGAATGAATGAGAGCCTGTTTCTTGTTCTGAGAAGTGAGGAGTTTGAAGTAGCCTATTATAAGCTCTCATCCAGGTCAAACATTTGAAGATTCTTCCAAGTCTATACCATTGTAGCTGCTAGAGTGGTCTTCCATATGTTGTATAAACAAGTTAGACACGATACTACCCTGAAATTAGTTTCCCACTTTAAGCAAGGGACACCGATGTGCACATATATTTATTGTCAATGAATGAAGACAAATTTATTATACACAAAATGGGCTTCAGGATAAAAAAGATTCTTTCGAAAAGTGGACAGATTTTTCATAAAATTCTTTAATAAAAATAACAAAAAGATAGTGAATATTTTCAGTCCTAAAAAAGTGACTGAAGATAAGATTTTCCCATTATATATTAAACTCATCTACATCACTTTATTCAATCATCTTTGAGGTGAGTAGGCTGGTGCCTTGGACTGTGATTTATTAGCTTGCAATGAGGAAGATTACATGGATGTATTAAGAATTCAGTTCTGATCTGAGGTGCCTTTACCTCATGTGGGACAAGCTACACAGCTTTAGAGGCAGACCAGTATGGGCTTGAATTCTGGATATGATCTGCTCCTGACTAACTCTGAGCTCTTTGCCTTTCTGAGACTCAATTTCTCCATCTGTATTATGTACAATAAATATACCACTTCTTCTACATTTCCAGAATTTTTAACACTCTATAGTGTACTATTATATCTTTTCCAACTAACCATTAAAACCATTGTTTTAAATTTAATGCCTATTATTTGAAAATAAAACTGACATACTGTTTTAAAATAAGTATATCCTATGGTTTCTACCTTTTCAGATACCCTATAGCTTCAAAGGGTTTCCATTTATGGAAGTGAAATGCATATTCCTGAGAAATAAAACATTGTCCTTAAAGAGAGGACACATGCTGTAGTAATTGTCTCAGAAACACTCCCAGAAACTATTAGTGTTCAGTCTTCCTTAGAAAAGAAGCCATTGAGAAGAAAGTGCAAAGGACCAAAGATAAACAGGGTTAATAATGTTTGGTGTGGAAGGAAGCTATGCATCACAACACTGAGAGCTCCATACTACCATCTGCCATGGCCGTGTCAGGAAGCTCCTGAAGGCAGGGCAGAAGGGGTTGTGCCCATTGAATCCCCGTCAGACCTGCCAATCAACTGCAGCTCTTCTCTATGTGGCATTGAGAAGTCTCATGATGTACGTGGCAAAATATGCAATGTGTACACAGAAATGCATGAAAATGGGAACCCCAATTTGTCCCATCTCTTACCTGTTTACATGGGTCGGTCTTGGGTAACTCCATCTTCCCACTTAGACTGCAAAGGGAATCTTCATTTTGGTGCAGTTGAACCTCCTCCTTTTGAATCTGGGTAAACCAAGGCCCAGAACAGTTTTGTGACTTGCCAAGGAATAGTGCGACTGGCTAATGGCAGAGCTGAGGTCTAGTCTGACCAGATGTCCCATTTGAAACAGGACAGAAAACAATGCTACTGTCCCGTTTCAAATGGTGTGGATGGTCAGCCTAGTCTCACTGGACTAAGTTCAAGGTGTCAGTAGGCTGACCATACGTACCATTTGAAATGGGACAGTGCCATTGTTTTCTGTCCCATTTAAAATGGAACATCTGGTCAGCCCAGTAAGGTCTCATTTCTACTGACCATAAGTCCAGTGCTCTTTTCACAATGATACGCCTATTCTATGTAACTCTGCAAAGAGGAATGGTTTAAATAGGTATTCACCCATGGTTTTAAAAAGGGAATAAAAATGTGGGTGTCTCGTAGAAATTACTCTGGGAAAGGTACCCCCATGAATGGGTTGAGTGCTGAATGGCCCATTCCCTGAAGTTGCAAAGAAAGGCTCTGCCACAGACGACAAAAACAAGAGGCTGCATGATGAGGGCCCAGCCATGAGTATCTTCTGCCTTTGGCATATACTCAAGAAGCCAGATTGAGTCAGAGCTAGCTCATTAGGGCTGGTCGATAGGGCCATTGCAGCTGAGGTAAGAGTTGTCCTAATGAAACCTTCTGGGGAGTGCCTCCTGCCATTCATTTCCTGTGCTGTTTATATTTTTGAATTGTGCAATCCCATAAACTATGCTCAATCCTTTGTTATGATGTAGCTAGGTAGATGTCACATGTCCAAAATCCTTCTCCAGAAAAAAGAAAAAGAAAGAGAAAAGAAAATGGGGCCAAAAGCTTAGTACTTTCAGATGGAAAACTGGGCCTCTTTTAAATTTTCTTTGATGCCATTTTTTTCTTTGGCTATAGCATTCTCAGTCACGTGGCCAAGAACCTAATCTCCTGGTTCTAATAGCTATATTTCATAACAGCACTTACATATTGGTGAATGAAGGTCTGTTTTTTCTGTTGTCTGATAAGGTAGCTGATGCAAACAGCTATTTAAATCTAATTTTCAAACAATTAAAATTAAGATAAAATAAAAAATTCACATCTTTAATCACATAAATCACATTTCAAGTGCTCAATAGCCACCTATGGCTAGTGGCTTCTATGTTGGCCAGTGGAGATATGAAACATTTTTATCATCACAGAAAGTTCTACTGAGAAATACTGGTCTATTTGGTAAAGATCAAGGAAGTGTGGTATATATAAAGTATCTGCAGCTTCCAAACTGAAGTAAAGCAAGAATCCTTTGGGGTAGGTTAAGTGTCTCAGCTGGAAATACTCCAGAACTTTCTGAGAAACTTGGGGAACTAGAGCTCTGGTTTGTCTTCATAAGATAAATACAGGGCACAGAAGGCTAATCTTAGGTCCTCCTCACAGTGGAAGTATGGTAAGATATGTCATAATTCTGGAATCCCTAGGGAATATGCTCCTGGAGGTAAGGTGAGTAGAAAGAAACCTTATCCTGAAAAGGGGACATCAACATAACTTGTCTTTTTAAACCTTGTTACAGAATAGAAATAAATAATACTGTATATAGCTATGTAATCATAAGCCAGATCGTGCACGGGTTTTAGTCCATTTTAACACTGCCTTTGCTGTCTGGGGAATTTTCATCAGATAATTTAAGTGACACGATTTTCATAATGCTCTTTGATGAAAATGCATAATGCTGGCAAATGAAAATGTCTGTCCTTTCTGCAAAACCTCAAATTCAAATTTGCATTAAAAAATTCCCACACACAAAATTTCAGATAAAGTAAGTAGTGCACAGTGAAAAAACACAGTACACAAGGAAATGATGCTAATATTCACGTAATAATAGAAACACAAATGAAAACCAATTATGAAACATCATAGGACCTACCAGTTTGGGAAATTTAAAAATATTTGAGGATATCAAATGATCATTAAGATGTAGAGGAACTAGAACATCCATGTTCTCTGTTGACTTGGGCGTCATGGTACAACTTTGGAAACCAGTTTAGCATCAAATGTGTTTGGTATTGAATGTATGCATTTCTGTAATATAATAGTCCATTTCAATTGTGCATTCATGTAACAGAATATGTGTATAAGAATGTTCACAGCACCATGATTCATAAAATATTTAAGTTTAAAACCAAACAAATCAGTTACATACATATAAAACTATATATATATATATATATATATATATATATATATATATACACACACATACACACACACATATACATATATATATATATTAGAGATACAAACATAGATGATAAAACTAAAAAATAAACTTAAAGAATGATTAGCACAATTCAAGGTCAGAAATAATAGAGGGATGCGATCTAGAAGAGCCATTCAGGGAAGCTTCTAGAATACTTTGTATTCAATGTCTTAAATTGGGTGATGAAAACACAAGTATTCCTTTAAAAATATATAGGATCTTCTAATTAATAAGGCTCAGTGCTGGAATTGCAACCAGTTTCCACCAGGTCATTAGCTTCTCTCACATACATTTCTTAGCATGTATTCTAAGAAGCAGTTTTCTCTCCTCACCTCTTTCTCAGTCATCAATAACCTTCAATATGGTTTCTATCTTCCAGAAATATGTGAACATTTCTTGTCCTACAACTGTAATCTCACTTCCCATTCCTTTAATTGTTTTAGGATAATGCAATCTCCCCTTCCTTTCCCTCCCCTCCCCTTCCCTCTCTCTCATACAATGATAGCTAGGACATAGAAGAGAACTTAAAGACATATACTAATTTAAGAAGATAGTGTATCCGAAAAGCAAGGTATTGTGTGCATAATGCAAAAACTAGCATAAAGTATACACTATGAATAGAAACAAATTGAATAAAAGAGTAATTTTAATTAGAAAAGAAGGGGGGAGTGAAAAAAATTTCAAAGTGTGGAGCAATACGCAAAGGAAATGAAATATTTTAGGCAAATAGTAAGAGACATACAGGATCTATTCTAGAGGTCCAACAGCCAGTAAGTAGTAGTGTCAGAAAGAGAAGAGAGGAAACACAGAGAAATCTAAATGATCTAGGGAACAATATGAGGATATTTCTCAGGTTGGAAAGGGGATACAATTCTTCAAATAAAAGAAAAATCTAGATCTCTATTATAAGATATTAGATTAGGAGAACACTAAGAGAACAAAAGACATTTTTGCATTAGAATTATCATTGGAAACATTAGATACTACCTGTAGAAAATTAATAAAACAATGCCTTCAGATTTCTGAAGGAAAATAATTTTGTTTCCTTTTTTATTTTATTTTCTTATTCCCTCTCTATCCGTCAAGTCCATCCATCCATCCATCTTTACTCATCTTTAACTCATGTTTCCTGAACTATTTTTATAGTCTGTACATTTTCTTATACATTTCATAAGCCATTTCCTTAGAGCAGTTGTATGTACATTATAAACAGATTTGCCAAGTTTTTTCCCTTAAATCTGAACAATGTTATTAACTCTCCTAGTATAGTATTTACTGATTATTTTCACATCTTATATTGGGATTTTATTCCTTGTGACTTGTTTTTTTTTTTACCAAAATAAATACTTACTACACACATTATTCTGAAACTTACTTTTTTATTTAACATATAAACAGTACATAATGTCTACATGGATCTTATTCGCTCTACTTACTAGTAGTCTAATATTCCCTTGATTTACCATCGTGGATTTAACCACTTGCCCATTAAGAACAATTCCATTTATTTCCAGTAACCAAATTCTAGTCTCTTAGTGTAGCAGAAGCCCAAAGATTTAGCAAGAGTTCAGAGAGAGGATTGGAGGAGACCCAAATTATTGTAGTGTACTTTGACTTTGCACTCTCCACCCTGTATCTTGATTTCTACACAGAACTATCACCTCTTATTACTGGAAAACACATCTCCAGGTAATAGCTTCTTTCCTTCTTGAGAGAAGAGAATAGTTTATTCATTGATTAAGGTTATGTTTTCCTTCTCAAAGGACTTTCAACTACTCTTAACTCACTTTTGCTCCCCAAGCAAGTCACCAGAAAGACAGATTCTACAGATTTCTGTCTTGCTTTTAAACAGAAAATATAATTTCTGACTCCCCTAACAGGTAATCTTAAGTATATTCTTCTTAAAGCTTATCTGGGTGAGAGATGATGAATAGTAATTTAATTTTGCTTCCTAAGCTAATTACATAAAGCTACATACTGCCTTTTTTTTTTACATGTGTTCTATTTACCCAACAGATAGAACACAATTCAGTAAATTATACTATTTCTCATTGTGAGAAATAAATACAGCAAATCCGTTTTACTTCCAAATCAAATTGTATGAGTCATGAACTTAATTGAAAAAAAAAATTTCTTCAAAAGGGTTTACAATGAATGTTTTAAAGTGTATAAATATGGTATTTGAGCATAATACTGGCTCTTTCTACCACAGGGCTTCAGTCTGTTTTATTATAGATTTCTTTAAATATATCACTGCTTTACCTTTTTTGACTTCTCAGAATTTTTGGCCATAACTTAGCAATTAATATATAGTCTATTATTAAAACATTAATTTTATGACATTCATTATCCCTTAAAAATGATTAATTTTAAGAAATGTAAGCATATTATCTTATCTTTACTATAGGGTTTATTGGTTTTATTGCTCACCTGTAGGCTTTTTTCAACCATATTTCGGTCATTTTGTTTTGATTGATTCCTCAGTTAATATATTTGAGGATTTATTTTTATTGTTTTTGACAGAGAAAAAGAGAG
The DNA here is from genome assembly GCA_004027555.1 of Craseonycteris thonglongyai. Taxonomy (NCBI): domain Eukaryota; kingdom Metazoa; phylum Chordata; class Mammalia; order Chiroptera; family Craseonycteridae; genus Craseonycteris; species Craseonycteris thonglongyai. The sequence continues at coordinate 18,412 of PVKE010008530.1, forward strand.
ACAGAGAGAAGGGAGAGGGCCCAGAGCAGTTTTCACAGTTGCATGCTATTAGTTTTCTACATGTTTTCATTCCACAGGTAGGCACGGGGCTGTGCAGGGCAGGGACTGGTGGGGGGGCCTTCCACTCAGGGCAGGAGCTGGATCAGGGGCCTCCCACATAGGAGGCCCACCCTGGTGAGAACCAAAGTGGGGGCACACCCCAGTTCAACATATGGGTCCACATGGGCCGGGGCTGGGTTTTGATCCTTGGACTCTGGGGCTGCAAATGAGTGTTTGATCTGCTGAGCCATCCCAGCATCCCAGGAAATGCATTAGAGTGTTTTAATTTGTTAGGTTTTGTTTTTCAGGAAGGTTGAATGGAGCTTTTGCAGGGCCCTAGAATTACTATTTTTTTTAAACCGAGATATAATTAAGCTATAAAATGTAGAAATGTCACATGTTCTGATTGATGAGTATTCAACAGTTTTGTGTATAACCATCAAAAATAACATGCAGAACATTTGCAACCTCCAGGAATTTCCCTCATCTATCTTTCCAGTTCACTTTCCCTTTAATTTCTTCCCCCAGCTCCCGCACTCTCACACGTTGCATGCACAAAATCTTTGGTTTCTATTGTCATTGATTAACGTTCAGTAGCTTAGTCTTTTCCATTGTGAATAGCATTCCATTATAGGAATACAATGCAATCTGTTTATCTAATTTTTTTGTTGATGAACATTTGAGTTGTTTCCCGGTTTTCAACATTTTGAGTAAGGATGCTGGAAATAGTCTTATATAAGTCTTTTTGTGGACAAATGCTTTAATTTCTTTTGGGTAGTACCTAAGGGTAAAATATTGCTGGGTCATGAGGTAAATTTAAACTTTGTAAGAAATTGCCAAACTCTGAAAAGTGTTTGTTCTACCTTATACTCTAGCCAGCAGTGGTCAAAGTTTCTATTCTTCTGCATTTCTGCCAGCATTTACTCGTATAATGCATACCCTGATAGCTGTAATAGTTGCCTGTTTGTTCTAACTTTCGTTTATACTTTCTCCCCCCGCCCCCCCTATTCTACTTGACCCTACACAATGCTCCAAAGCAGTGTCCTAAGGTTCAACTCTAGTGAAATAGTACTCAGCTCAAAGTTTTTCAGAGGTGATCCAGTTCCAACCTTAGCCTAACACTGAAAGTTTTCATGATCTGACCCTTATTTAAATTTCTAAATTTATCTCCCAATCTCTAATACATAAATTCCACACAACGTACATTCCAGCCAAACTAGCTGTAGCTGGCTCTTCCTCAAACCTGCTATTAATAGATGATGTCTTGTGTCTCTGCTTTTCTTCATGTTGTTCTCCACCCTCCAATCCTTCCCTGACATCTCTTGTCTCCATAGCCTGCTCATTCCCCCAGACTCGGCTCAGATTGTATCTTTCTAGGACATCTACTCCCCTAAACATGAAATTGAACTACAGAACCACTTTTAGAATTGGATTTTTGCCTTTGTTCCAGAATGTTTCACTTTCACTTTTATTGTAGTTCATTTTCTATATGTCTTTAGGACCCTTTATAATTGCATTAGTATTGAAAGTGGGGATATATTTAATTTTGTCTCTGTTCACAGTGGGGTCTCAATAACTCTACTTTTATTAGCAATTGTTTCCTATATAAATTTGAAAAATATTGAGGAAGACGTTCATCATGGCTCCATATTAGCAATAGTAAAACAAACCTAAGGACAAAGTCACTTGCACACCTATCTTTAAAAAGAGCTGCAAACTGCTGGGGCCAAACCTTGTCACAGCCTTACCAAGAGGAGGCACATTATTGGTACTGTCCATGAAGGTCAGCTGGTTCCCCTTCTAGCTTATAAAATAAGCATTGAGAGAATTGTGGGGTCACAGGATGTACGGGTATCAGTCTGGTGAAGCAATTGTTTAGGATAAAGATGATTTCTCATGTCCAAAACCAGGTGATAAAATATCTAAGAGAATAACTCAAAGAGACTGGGGTTCCCTAAAGAAGAGAAATGCTGAATCATTTTCCCAGATGGACATCTATTAATACATCGGCAAGCAGGCTTGTCCATCTGCCCTAGATCCTAAATAAAGAGGGAGAGAAAAGACAAACAGACAGGATAGAGAGCACAGGCTAATGGTAGAGAGGCACTCCCACAACTGGAACGCAAAGTATATTCCATGGTATTACAAATAAGGACCAGTCTCGTATCATGGCAGTTTTGCACTGAAGATGGCTGTTTAAAAGGCGAAGATTGCCTACCAGGAAGAAGTGTATAGGACTTTCTACCAGGAAAGGAAGAGCATAAAGCGTAGAAAGAGATTGAAGTGAACCTGTACATCAGCAAATTGTAGACAGACCTCAATAAGGCCTTCAAAAAATGTGCTTGCAATCTGTGAATGCCAGCAATTGAATGTCTCTTTCCCTTGGAGGATGTTGGTGGTTACTACGTGGTAACTCAGAAGCACCAATCCCATAGAGAAATGAAGATGAACTTGCCCAGTGAGAAGTCTTTGACTATTTTCTCTGATCTCTTTTATCTTTACCCAACACCAGAGAATCTAGAGGTTAGACAAAAGAAGACCAAGAGGGATTACAGGGATAAACTATTTCTTCCCACTGTCTAAATTCAAAGTTCCAGAGTAGAGAAAAGGAAAGAGTACATTACAAACTTACTAATCCCTTCTGAAGGTGGAACCTTTGCTTGAAGAAGAAGAGGAGAGTTAAATAGATATTTAGATCAATATTTTTAAATAAATAGAGACTTGATAATTGAAAGTGACTACAAAGTTATGAAATCTTCCCAAGAGGTCCCCAAAGGAATGGTCAGGGAGGTGCAGTAGAGCTACAAGGAAAGTAACAGAGTAGGAAACAAAACTTTTAACCTCATTATATTGAGACTTAATAAATAGGCCCAAAATGCATTCAAGATAGTAAAAATTTCACAAATTATCCTTGCAAGTCTTTAGTAGAGCTACATAAAACTTAACATTTTTACTCTGATAAGTTATTTGGACAATATATATATATTTAAATGTTGATTTACCAAGAACAGAGTGTATTCTCATATGAATTTTTGGCAATTAAAAAAAGTTTTTTTTTTACCCTGTGAAGCAGATTCTGCCAGCTGCCTCTCCAATAGCCTTGACAACGGAACCCCATTTTGTTAAAATTTGGGACAATATCATGCCCCAGGAGATGGGTCAAATCAACGTACACCTATCATGACGTCCTCATTCCCCTTGTTGGTGACCTTTTCAAGAACAGGCTGGCCAGTGAGTTGTAAGCCTATCCTGGCTGGGAGGTGTCTGGTAGAGGTTATTTCTGCTTTCACAAAAATCCATGAGGAAAGAAAAGCAGCCCTCTATCCTATTTTTTACCTTCTGGATTATATGGCAAGAATGTGCTCTTACAGCTATGCAGGCATCTTGCACCCAGGAGATTCTGCTGAGATGTTGGGTAAGACAGGCTCCAAGTGGAAAAGCTATTTTCATCCATGAAGGCATCGCCCAGCTACTGAGTCCGACCGGAGTCACCTTCATGCACCTTGCAGTAGTGTCCTCTCTGAGTGCATTGGGACACCTGCTTCCTGTCCTTGTACAGAAAATGCCAGGGCCCACCCAGGCTTAGGGACAGCATGGGAAGGAAAGGCAGCCCTTCCAGAGACTGTGCAAACTGCTACTAACAGAGACCCCTTTGAAGAGACTACAGCTCAAAGCTGTAGTGTCCACAATTCAAAGGTTATTCATTCTCTCAGAGCCAGAAAGGCCACGGGTCTCATCTGTGAAGGGCTTCTAGGGCAAGTGGTTGATGTGCTCAGTGTACCTGATCCTGAGGATCTTGAGGATCTCAATGGTCCTCCTGAGGAGTTTAAAAAAAAAATGGAAACATTCCGTGGTCCAGGAAAATGACAGGATGACTAAGCTTGGGCTGACATCTTGTGGCTGGATATGAAACTACGAAACGCTTCCTGTAGACTGGTGAGTGGTTGGGAAGAGAGGTGCTCTGATAAAGACTAATTCATTTTTTTTTATTGTATGAAGAATTGCATATGGAGAATATCTATGAGAAAGATAATATTTAACTATAATAATTTATTTTGACAAGTACCAATGTCCCAGGCAAAGTTTTCCATGAATATGACTAATTCTGCATCCAATTGATTTCCAGTATATGGGAGAATACCGGTACCTTTCCTTTACAATTTGAGTGACCTGTGGACACTGTGAGATATTTCTGAGAACCCCAAATGAGTGCTAGAAAATTTCCCAAGTCTACCGGCATCCCTTGGCACATCGTGATCCAGGTTCAAGTTCAGTTCCCTTCCTTTCTGTCCTCCTGCACGTCTTTGACTCACATTCAAGGCTATAGTTTACCTCTGGTCTGTTTTGCCAAAGAATGTGAACAAACACGGTCCCTTCAATCATCTCTTCCAAAGAGACTATGAAATCAACAGACTTATTTGACACTTGAGAATAACATTAGGGAACTGCCTTACACAAAGGCAGTCTTAAAAGTAGACCTTCAACTCTATTTTCTGAGAACTTAATAGCTGCTCGTTCCCTTTAATTTCTCTACTGGCCATAGTTTCTAGCACGATGCCACGCTGCTAGGGCCCGTGCTCTGTCCCAAGTTCGAGGTATTAATGTCCTCCAGAATGAAAGATTCTGAGTCCTGCCTCTGGTTCCCATCTGAGGAGGCAAAGCAGGATTTTACATTGTCTTCAGCTCTGCAGTGATGAGCCCACCCACAACCATGCTGGTGCCATTTTTAAAGAGGACATTTTGAAGCATTTGAATTTAAAGTGTGTTGCCAATGTTCAGTTTTCCAAAAATAATGGGTCCCTGATTTTAATATACATGTCATGACAAAAGTGCCTCAGAAAGATGGTTTTTCCCAAAAACCAAGCGAGTCCATCCCAATCCTTAATTAAAAAAAAAAAATTATATATATGTGTGTGTGTGTGTGTGTGTGTGCTTGGTTCCCACCCAGCACGGCCCCCCCACCCATCTGTGTGGAAAAAAACATGTTGAAAAATAATGACATGCAACTATGGAGACTGCTCTTGGCCCTCCACCTCTCTCTCTGTCTGCCCGTCTCTGTCTCTCTTTCTCTCTGTCAAAAACAATAAAATAAATCTTAAAAAAAAATATATATATTTATTCTTTTATTCTTTTGAGAGAAGGTAAGAGGTGTGTGTGTGTGTGTGGGGGGGGAGACTGTGGCAGCCACCATAGCTGTACATAGTCACATTCCACACAGGTGGATGAAGGGCCCTGCAGGGCAGGAACCAAGCCAGGGCCTCCTGCATGGTAGGTGAGAACCTTTGCTGCAGAGCCTTCCCAGTGGTTACTAGCTGTGCCACAGCATATGGGGTTGCACAGTCAGGAATTGAACACCAGACACTGAGACTGCGAGGCAAGCACTAAACACTGCGCTATCTAGGCATTTCTTCTTTCCCCCCGGTCCTTAATTTTAACTTTTACCTTTAGAGCTTCATGAAAGATGTATTTTCAAATGAAAGCTATTTCTATTTGTTTGTTTGTTTGTTTGTTTCTCATCACATCACTGAGGTTGCCAGATTGGAGTATATATCAATTACCTCCACTCTAGATTTAGTACCTGGACGGAGGGCGGGTGGCTCTGGGGTGCTGATAATATTCTGTTTTTTAGCTGCGTGCTCATTCCGTGGGAGTGCTTGCTTTGTGTAAACCCATGCAACTGCACACTTACAATATCTGCATTTGTGTTATGTATGCTACTCCTCACTAAAACGTTTGCTTGAAAGCTTGAAGGCCTCCAAACTTCCGTGTACATTCTTAAGGACTTGCACATCCAATCCAGCAGGTGGCACTGGTGAGAAGCAAAAAGTCAATTTTAGAAAAAGATGCCACCCTTCTCCATACATTCGAGTGCAGTGAAAGCAGATGTGCGAATTCACCTCAGGGGCTTTTGCTAAAGAAAGTGGGTCAAAAATCCACACACCTGGAAGTCTCCGTAAATACAGTGGCAGGGGTGCCATAAGGAAAAGCTCAGGTTAGTTCTCTCTATTTAATACTCTCTAGAGAAGTAAATTATTTAGAATTAATTTCAGGTGACAGAAATTACAGATGAGATCTAGTCATCATACCTTCATACTACTATTATAGGTGTGTTAGTAGCTGGAACTAATTTCTTATATTTTACTGTTATTTTGATATAGTTTTAGAAATATCATGTGTTCCAATGTCCTGGAGCATTAAATAAGCTTTAACTAAAGTCTTCTCAAACTGGCAGTAGCCTTATAATACAGCAAGGTATAACAGGTAGGAGAAAAGAGAGAGAAGAAAGTGGGTCAAATCCAGATCTAGTAGTTTTAAGGTCAACCACAAAATTTCTCAGGTGGTTTCCTCACCAGTGACATGATCTGACCACCCAGTGATGTGATCTATGAGAATAAAGATGATGCTACCTGTTCAAGTCCACAGCAAGCTGAATTCACAGGATACCTCTTGATGACTGCGGAGCTGTCTTGAGAAATGATAGACGGAACACACCCATGCTTTGTAATTCTCGTGGTAGTTTCATTTTTTTGAGGGCGTTGGTACCTTGCTAGAAGGTCTATAGCAAGCAGCTTTGGCAATGTTAGAATTAAATTGGTCCCTGATGAAT
>PVKE010008530.1:27557-37636 GCA_004027555.1 Craseonycteris thonglongyai
CACACTTGTAGGAATTTTCTATTTGGTGAGATCTTAAGGTTTCTCTGGGCTTAAAGTATTAATATAATAAGTGTGTGTGGAAAGTGGTGTTTCCCAGAAACTTCATGAGTTGAAAAGTTTTATTTTTTTTCTGTTTTGACCACAGTTTAAAGATCCTTAATCCTTTGTGTTCGTAATTTGGGTATTTCTCTCCATCATACACACATAATACACCTTCTTTCCTTTGTGGGAGATGTAAGAAAAATTATTCTATTCTGGGAAAAAGTGAACACTTTAGGTTAAAACAAAAAAGGCACCAATTTTCTCTGTGCTATTTGAATCATTCACAACTAAAAAGAGGAGGTGGAGGTGTTTAAGACACATTATTCACTATAAATTTATAATGCTCAAGCTGAGGAAAAATGGAAATTTAAAAATGAGACTTTTCTATACTCTGAGTTTTAGTTCAGTCTCTCTTTTTAGTGTTCAGTATGCCTATGAGCATAGGAAAAACAAAGACTTCTTTTGTGTATGGTTCCACCCTTTGAACAGGTGTGTGTCAGACCTTTAGTAACATTTAACTCTCCTAGGGACGTTTTACTGTGCTCTAAACTCCCCGTTTTTGTGATCTGCTTATTCATCCACACTCCTCAGACAGGATTTACTTTGACCTCTCTCATTCTCATATGAGTTATTGACATAAATAATATATATTATTTATTGCTATAAAGATTTTTGAAACCCAATTTTAAAAGTATGATATTATTAACTGCTGCAAGAATATATGAGTAGGAGATGCCGGGTTGATTCCATGGGTTAAGCACTCACTTTGCAGCTTTGGGGTACTGAGGATTATATCCCTGCCCCAGCCCGTGCAGACCTGTATGCTGACCTGGGGTGTGCACCCAGTTTGGTTCTCGCTGGGGCTAGCTTCCCATGTGGGAGGTCCCCAGTTCTGCTCCTGCCCAGTGTGTGCTTCCCATGTAGGAGGCTCCCAGCTCATGAGGGGTGTGCCTCTTATGTGGGACACCCCCAGCCTGGTTCCTGCCCTACGCAGCCCTGCACCCACCTGTGGAGTGAAACTATGTAGAAAACTAATGACATACAACTATGGAGACTGCTCTCAGCCCTCCCCTTTCTCTCTCTCTCCGTCTCTCTCTCTCTGTCAAAAATAATTAAAAAAAATATATGAATAGACCAATAAGAATATATATATATATGAGGTCTGACAGTTAAGTTCACAAACTCATCTTAGACAAAGCTCTACATACCTCATTGTTGAATATCACTATGGTCACCTTCGAAGTACTCCACTTGGGAAGCTATGCACTGACACCAGCATTTAGTTCACCCTTCAAAGCAATTTTGGAACTCTTTTTCTGGAATGGCCATGAGAGCCCAGAGCCATCATTGCATTACCCACGATGTCATGAATGTCATCAAAATGTCTTCCTTTCAATATTTCCTTTATCTTAAGGTTAAGAAAAAAGTCACTGGGGGCCAGATTAGGTGAGCAGGGAGAGTATTCCAAAACAGTTATTTGTTTACTGGCTAAAAACTCCCTCACAAACAGTGTCATGTGAGTTGGTGCATTGTCCTGATGCAAGAGCCATGAGCTGTTGGCAGAAAGTTGAAGTTGTTTTCATCTCACTTTCTCATGGAGCCTTTTCAGCACTTCCAAACAGTGCAGTTGGTATAAATTCATAATGAACGATCCCTGTGATATCAAAAAAGATTAGCAGCATAATTTTTTTTTTTTTTTAAAGATTTATTTATTGTTTTTGACAGAGAGAGAGAGAGAGATACAGTCAGAGACAGAGAGAAGGAGGAGGGCCCAGAACAGTCTCCATAGTTGCACATCATTGGTTTTTCCACATAGTTTCATTCCACAGGTGGGCTGGGGCTGCACAGGGCAGGAACTGGGCCGGGGTCTTGCCCCGGTGAGATCTGAACTGGGGGCACTCCCTAGTTCAGCATATGGGTCTGCACGGGCCGGGGCCGGGATTCGATCCTCGGCCCCCGGGGCTGCAAAGCGAGCGCCTAGCCCACTGAGCCATCCTGGCTTCCCCTAGCAGCATAATTTTAACTCTTGATTTGGACTGATGGAACTTTCTTGGTTGTGGACAATTAATTGCCTGACTTCCATTGTGCACTTAGCTGCTTTGTTTCAAGATCATATTAGTACACCCATATTTCATTGCCAGTGATAATACCATCTAAAACATCATCTTCCCATTCCAAAAGGTCTTGGCAAACTTCAACTCTCCTTTGCTTTTGTTCATTAGTGAGCTCCTTTGGGCCTGTTTCTGTGCACACCTCACTCATGCCAAGATTTTCAGTTAAGGATTTCCTAACTGTTTCTCTATCAATGTCCACTTGGACTGCTATGCTTCTCACAGTTAGCTGATGATTTTGATGCACAATTTGATGAATGTTTGCCATGTTTTCATCAGTTCTACTCATTACTGGCTGCCATACCCTCTCTTCACCAGTGACACTTTCTCTCCTCTCAGAAAAATGTTCAATTCATGTGTACACTGCCGTTTCCTTCACGGAATTATCCCCATCAAGTTGGACTAACATGTCTCTGATTTCACGTCCACTCTTGCCAAGTTAAACAAGAAATTTAATGTTTTTTTTTAATTGCTATAATTCAAGCTCTGACGTTCTTGTAGCAGTACACAAAATATGCAACAACAACAATGGACACCATTCAGCCAGACACCGCCACACGTTGACACAAACACAACTGTAAGACACTGACTTACCAAGATTATGAAATCTTACCAAGTTTTTTGTACAGTGCTGCCAAAGTAAGCAAACACTGGAAAGTTTGCAAACTTAATTATATATATATATATATATATATATATATATATATATATATGAATAGAAATTGTTATAATACTTTGAATGATAACTTGCTATACTTAGCAAAATTGAAAATTTGCAGATCATATGACTCATCAAATGCCCACTTATGTTTTTGGTATCCATAAAAGAAAGATAATAATTATCTATCTCATAGGGTTGATGTGAGTATAAAATAATCTAATATGTGTAAAATATTAAGGTGTTACACTTTTAGCTCTCAGTAAATTTCTTATTTTATTTTTAGTAGTAGTAATATTAATATTATTATTATAATGCACACTAATGCTCACAAAAATATTGTTTATAAAAAGAGCAAAAGTAGTTTTTGAAAGAGTCTAAATAAAAGATAGAATGGATAAAAAATATCATGTTATATTCATACAATGGAATATTATACAATAGCTTTAAGTATTGTTAACCTGAAAATTAAAAGTCCTTTCAACATGAAAAGCAAATAAGCATTTATTTGATATCAATAAGAATAGCTATGTGGGAATGATTAGTTCAGGCAGAAGCCCAACTTCTGGTTTAGAGACAAAGGCAACAGGTATTTATGAGAAAGGGAAGGAGACTAATTACACCAGTAGGAAGAAGATATTTCTATTGGTGCAGTTAACACAACATAGTGATGTTAGTTCTAAACAATGTTTTACACTTTCAGTCCAGTAGTCATAATAAGTACTTTCTTATTATCTTTGCAAACAGTTGTTTGGCAAGGCACAAGATCGCTCAGGCCCAGTCTATAATTTATCCTGCCCTATTTTGAACATTCCAAGGTTTGGGGTGTAAGCTATGTGAGACAGTTCCACTGGAGTGACAACTGCAGTTGCATTTTAAAGTGGCTCCATTTATATTATTGTTTAAAGTATCCATATAGATAAAACTCAAAAAAGGTAACACAGACTAAGTAAAATGATATATTAAAAATAACTAAATTATAAAGAAACACATGTGAATAATAATCTTCAAAGTTTACAGAGTTGTTACTTCTAATGGGGAGAAAGAGTCTGTGATCAGGGATGAGACTACCAGGGGCTTCAGCTGGATTGAAAATGTTTCATTTTTCAAGTTGGGTAGCATGTAAATGTTTATTGTGTCATTCTTTATGTCTTTCAGAAAATAATAAATATTGCACAAGAAAAAAAGTAACAAATAGCAAAAATAAAGAATAAATAATAGATTGATGAATAAGATTTCCAGATATTTATTGGACCAACAGTATTTGTTAAGATGGCCCTTTGATTTGAATATATGTTTTATACAAATTTTGATCCAATTTGAGTCCTTGGGAAGGAATTGAAGACGAATGAATTTCAGATGCATTGTGAAAATTCAGTGATGAAAATTCCATCACTGACTAATGGACACGGGTAGGGTTAATGATGGGGAAATAGCTTACTTGAAGTTAATTATAACAACTAAATGTAAATAAGACCCCAAGGAAGCTTGTCATTCTGAATGTTTTTTGCGTCCCACCCAACACTGTCCTCTTGACCTCATGGCCATTGTTTAGGTCTTTAGCATAACTCATCGTCTATTTATGTCTAGACTCCTTTTACGCTGAAATTTTGATGTCCATCATTAAATTCCCATGGCAGTATCTTCTTTAAAATTTAAAGCAAGCTAGCCCAACTTGTAGTCCATGGGCTACATGCAGCCCAGATGGCTTTGTAAGCCTCCCAACACCAAGTCATAAACTTTCTTAAAGCATTATGAGATTTATCTTGTGATTTTTTTTTTTTTAGTTCATCAGCTATTATTAGTGTTAGTGTATTTTATGTGTGGCCCAAGATAATTCTTCTTCCAATGTGGCCCAGGGAAGTTTAGACACCCCTGACTTAAAGTTTCTAGAGGGTTGGAGTTCAACAAAAATTACCCATCACAGCCCATTCATTCCCTAACAGACATTTAATGAGTGTTTACTATGTGTCTAGCAATGTACTACACAGTGACTTAACTCCTGTAAATGTAGTCTTTATCAAACTACCCCACTAAGAGATGCTGCTTGATCAGGACAGAAAGACAGAAGGGTATTAAAATGTGGAGAAGATTAGTAATGCTCTGAAAGACCTTTGACCAAAAAAGCTTTGGGTCCTCTGTGTCCACCAACACTACTTTAATCCCTAAGGTTTTGTACCTTCTGTATTTTTAAATGTTTTCTCCAAAGTCTGGATCATTTTATGTTAAACTATAATATAGATAACAATTACCATCCACAGTTAACATTAAAAATATAAGGACACACTTAGTATTAAAGAATGGCTAGTTCTCACTGAAATCAGTTTCTTTCTCCACTCTGCATTAGCCAAGGGACAGATTTACAAAAGTCTTCAACATCGTATCTTAATTGTTCAAGTCCATAAAATCCACAGGAGTTAACATGAAGCTTATTGAAGGAGCATTTCCAATGTGTGACAATATCTGCCAGCCCTGAAGCCTTGTCCCATAACCACAAGTGGGGTGTCTAAAGTAGAACATCACCCCTGGAAAATCTCTGCAATCATACTAAATATTTGTCTTTCTGCATTACCTCACATTCCCCTTAGTAAGAATGGCAGTAGAAAAGGAAGATTTGGGAAAATAAAAATATGGTCATTATAGTAGACCATATATTAATAGTTTAGGGGTCTTCAAACTTTCTGTAGAAGGTCATATAGTAGATATAATCAGTTTTGAAGGTCATATGATCTCTGTGGCAGCTATTAGTCTTGCCCATTGTAATATGAAAACATTCATAGACAGTACACAAATGAACAGGCATGGCAGTGTTCCCACAAAAGTTTATTTTCATAGAAAAGCACACAGTCAGCCAGATATGACCTGGTGGCAATGGTTGCCAACCACAAATGTAGTTGGATCTTTTTTTTTTTTTTTTTAATAAAAAGGAATACAAACGTGCCAGCAAGCCTCATGCTCTTGGCACAGTTTAGAGGAATTTAAGATTAAAAGAGCAAGAAACAAAATGGCACAGAATACAGTAGTAGCATTTACTGAAATTAAAACATGCCTGTGAGTACATTACAACACTACATATTTTATATGAACTCATACAAAATAAAAGACACATTAACATATAAATGATTTATTTTGGAGGTGCTTGGGAAAAAGGGAGTGAGAAATTGGAATAAATAAATAAAATAAGAAAATAGATTTTAAGAGATCAATGATTATACTGTGCTCTGAACAGAATTTATGATTAACTCAACACCCTGCTTCTGAGTTCCCACCAGGAAAAGACATAGTCAAAATAAGATAAAGACAACAGAAACTTTCATTTTGATTTGACCCTGCCCCCCAAAAGGCAGCTGTATAAAAAGACGTCTTGGAAATAGAAGATTATGACTTATGAATATATATCATGGCTTAACTATAAGGCTTAAATACTGAAAGCAATCTAAAAGCAGAGCATTATATCATATTATAAATTGCAGAAGCTATGAAAATGAACTAAATAACACTTCTAGAAGCTCCCCATTTGGGGGGAGAAAATAATGCTTAAATAAGTGTTTTTCAAGATGTGGTCTGTGGACCACTGGTGACACTACAGATCTGGGATAGGACAAGTACAGAAATTCAGAATAAATGTTTAGAAAATTTTATAGCAATTTGTGCCACCACACCAAAGTGACTTGTCTAACTGAATCAGGTATATGAGATCTGTCCAGAAAAAATCCAGCCTTTGTCAATATAATCTGAAAGGTTATATGGCTGGATACTTTCCAGATAGCCCTCATAGACTAGTTTGGTTGTTGTCAAACTCCTGATGTGTCATAAATGGCAGTAGGACCAGGTTCAGGAGTGATTATCCAGATTAAAGAGTTTGTGACATAGTAAATCAACTACTATTTTCTTGATTGAGTCTTGTTATAAAAAAAGAAAAATACAGTTGAACTAAGCAGTGTGCTTTGAAAAATAATAAGACACGAATTCCATAGAGACTAATAATTCAAGATCATTTTCTTTTGCAGTTGATAATCAGCAAACTGACCATAAGCAACTGTTAATGTGTGTGGAGGCACGTGGTTATTGAGGGGAAGGTTCTGTGTAAAAGGAACTGTTGAAACTTGGTGTTTCTTCAAGGTAAGCAACCAGTTTGATTCTGAATTTAAGGAAAGGATTGGACGGTCTTGCTTATTTATCTAATACTATGGGCAGTTCCATGATCTTAATACTACCGAGCAAAAAAGAAAAAAAAAAAATTGAGTATGTCTTCCCATGGCAGATAAGATTGGATGACAAAAGTCCGAGTTAAAAGCAGGCTTGGCTTTTAGTTGAAACAACAGGGTTTCTGCTGCCTAGTTCCAAGACTTAACCATTATAAGAGAATCCCACCACCAAGAGCCTGTTAGACAGAGCCCTTCCTGGGTCCTGCCCTCTGTCTTTTCTCATCCGGTCCTAGTACTGGTCGACCACCTGGGGACACAGGAATTTTGAGGCTCCCTCTGCCTCCTCTGTGTACCTTCATTAAGCTCCTTAGAGCACTATCTCCTGTTCTCCACATGGCTATTGCCTGATCCCCGAGTTCTGAGCCCCAGCGCTCAGAGCCTCACTTCTCCATGCCCAAACTACATCCCCACACGTTTCCCCTGAGGCCGGACCCCTCACCCTGTGACTGTTTCTCCCTGTATCTGCTTATCACATCTGCACATCTGGGCTGTCAACTCTTGAGCAGCCAACAAGATTGGTGGTGGAGTGGATAGACACCATGTGAGTAGCCAAGGCAGTTGAGGCTTTTTTACTGTTGTCATGGAAACGCTGGAAGTTGTTTCAAAGGGGCGGGTCAAATGCTTAGGGCGGAGTCAGAACTACCCGGCTGCCCCTCATCTCTGACCCAGATTCCATGTTTCCTGGCAACACTACTTGGCTTCTCAGACCCATATCACCTCTGTGTCCTGGGAATGAGTCCCAACTATTGGCTCCTGAAACTTGGACCATGTCACCCACAGTGGACACATGGAGGTGAAACGGGTGAGAGGAAAGCAAGAGCTAGGAGAGAGGCAAGGAGTGTTGCTGGGTGGGGTTCGCTGGAGCGAGGGTAGCGGAAGGGGATGTCCTGAGTTGGAATCACTAGCTGGGGAGGGAAGTGTAAGGTCACAAGGTCTCATTGTGATGTCTGAGAGCAGGGAGTTGTCCAGGTAGGCGAAGAAGGTTGAATAAAGGACGGTTACCAGGGCAGGCGCCCAGCAGAGAGGCCCGATGGGAAGAGAAGTGGCTCGGCTTCTGCTCCTCCTCCCGGCCCCTCTCACCATGACCTCCTTCCATGCTACTCTCCCACGGATCCCCTTTGCCGGTGCTCAGGCTCATACCAGGGCCCACAGCTTTGCTCCGCCCTAGTTTCCTAGGCTCTCCTCTTGATTTTCAGTTGCTCTTGTCCTGCCCTTGGTTTGGTACCAGTCCCTTCATCCAATGTCCCTGGCTTACTAACTGATCCTCCACGTGTGCCTGTCAACCTGGGGACCCAAAAGCCGTTTGAAGTCGAGAATCTAGACTCTGGATGAGCTGGCCATTTCAGTTTTCTGGATCTCTATGCAGATGAGAAACGGGTCCTGTCCAAAGACTTAAAGCTTCATTTTGAAGATAGGGCTGAGGAAAACGGAGTTCACCTAGGGCCAGGGTGTGAGGTACCAGCAAGACACTACTGTTCATCAATTTCTGCAGAGGTTGCTGAGGCTCCTGGGGAAAGACCTCAAATACAGGGCTGGTGCACTGGCATAGTGACCCTGGCAAAGCCCTTGGCCCCCCAGGAGGGTGAAGAGCCTTCAAGGCAAAGAGGAATCTTCCTGGCCACTCACCTACTAGGAGAAATTATTGCCATGAACACAAAACATCAGAAACTGGCTACATAAGAGGAGCTTCTCTGAAGACAGCAGAGCTTAATATACAGGGTCTGGCAGAAGTAATGCCCCTTTTTAAGTAATACTCGTATTTGCCAGGTTAGGGACGTTCTCTGTCATTATGTCTTCAAATAAGTCTTCAATTCCTTCCTTCTTTTTCTGATACCCCTATAATGAGAATATTGGCATGCTTGATGTTGTCCTAGAAGCCTCTTAAATCAAACTTATTTCAAATAATTTTTTTATTTTTTTTATTTTTTGCCGTTTTAATTGGGGGTTTTCTGATACCTTATCTTCTAATTGCTCATTGGAATGTCTGCTTCATCTAATCCACCGTTGATTTCCTCTCATGGATTCTTCATTTCAGTTATTGCAGTCTTCATTTCAGACTGGTTCTTGTTTTATGTTTTCTTTCTCCATTTATGTTTTCTTTCTTGAAGTTTTCCCTGAGTTCACTGAGAATCCTTATAACCAGTGTTTTGATCTCTGTGTGTGGTAGATTGCTCGTCTCCATTTTGTTTTGTTCTTTTTCTGGACCTTTGTTCTTTTCTTTTGTTTGGACATGTTTCATTGTCTCCCTATTTTGCGGCTTCCCTGTGCTGTTTCTACATATTAGGTAGGGCTGCTTTGTCTTCTGGTCTTAGTAGAGTGGCCTTATGCAGCAGGTGTCCTGTGAAGCCCAGTGGAACAGTCTCCCTGGTCACTTTAGCCAGGTGCTCCAGTTGTGTCCCTTGTGTGGGTTCTGTGTGCCCTCCTGTTGATGTTGAGCCTTGGTTTCTGTTTGCATATTAATGGTAAGTTAACCACTGTTTATATAGCATTTAAAATTAAAAATTATATCTATAAACTTAAGTTTATGTATATACATAATGAAATAAAATGGTCATGATAGATTTTTAAAAAGATTTATTTTTGTTGTTTTTGACAGAGAGTGAGAGAGAGAGAGAGAAGGGGGAGGGCCCAGAGCAGTCACCATAGTTGCATGGTGTTTTCTACATAGTTGCGTAGTTACATTTGTTTTCTGCAGAGTTTCATTCCACAGCTAGGTGTGGGACTGCACAGGGTGGGAACTGGGCCAGGGACCTCCTCAAGGAGCTCACCTCGGTGAGAACCTAACTGGGGGCACACCCCAGTTCAGCATATGGGTCAGCATGGGGCAGAGCCAGGATTTGATCCTCAGACCCCAGGGCTGCAAGACAAGTGCTCAACCTGCTGAGCCATCCTGGTGGTCCCTGGTGTATTTTTTTAAAGGTTTTAATTAAATTCTTACAAAGCTATTATAAAAATTTAATAGTATTAACTAAATTATAACTTGCCAATTATCTAACTTTAAGATCTTAGAGAAAATGAGTCAGCTAATAAATTTTAAAAGCTTGGAATATTTCTATTTTT
>PVKE010008531.1:0-47416 GCA_004027555.1 Craseonycteris thonglongyai
CCCCCCCCCCCCTCAGTTAATCTGCTTGCCCCCTACCTCAAGTTCTACAAGTTCTTACTTCACCTCCTCCTCCTGTCTGGTTATCACCTTCTGTTCCTTACCTGTTGTTTCATTTCTTTTATTTCTCCTTTGAGATAGTCCTTCCTGGTGACACTTGTCTCATGTTTTGTTTTGTTTTAATCATGATGTTCATTTACAGTTGTTAATCTGCTTTGTGGCATCATTGTTCTCATAAGTTTTCTTGCCTATAGAGGAAGTGTTACTGCTCTTTCTTTCCCAACTCTTCCCCCCCCCCCCCCCCCATAAATATCTTTGGATGGATACTGTGCTTGTGCCTGTTCTGTTACTCATTTTTTAATTTAGGTTTTCTTGGACTGGATATTTGAGGGAGGATGGGATGACGGTTAGCTGTAGGAGCCTTAGTTAGGGTTGCCTTTAGTACTTCATCAGGAACTTTCTCTTCCTTTCTACATCAACAGCTGTGGCCCTCCATAATAGCACTTCTGTGGAACCTTACCTTCTCTGCCTTATTGACATTGTTTTGTTCAGCGGGTTTGGGAGGGTAGGAGGATTTCTATTGCCCGCCTTGCATTCCTCTGTTCCTGCATTGGCATCTGTCACTGAGGCAAATGCTTCTTGCCTTCTAGTGTGATCCCTTCACTTTTAGAAGGTACTTTTTGCTGGCATTCTCTGAGATCTGCCACCTCTGGGCCCCAGCTGGGCACCTTCCTCCTGTGCTTTCTCTGCCTTTTCAGGATTAGACTTTGTTCCTGCCACATCTTCACCCCCTGCTAACAGCTCTTCCCAGTCCAGGCAGCACCCTCTCATTCTGGTCATGTATCTTGTTTGGAGATTGATGAAACCTGCTACTGCTGGGCCCACTCAGCACTCTCTGTACTCGCTGTTCTTCCCCATTAAATATACTTGAGATTTTACTTTTCTTTATGTTTCTTTGAATGACATTTATTTACTTAATATTTTGTTTTAAAATAGGCAGTACCAAGAAGCAAGAGAATCCTATCTTGATCTGGATAGTAAAGTAAAGACTTTAAAAAGGTTTATTAAATTATTGGAAGAAATAATGAAACATAGATACAGAACATACCAACAATTTAGAAGGTAAGTGCATTAAAAGATATTACCACATATTATACATTCTTCTTTTTGCTTTGTTTTCATTTATCCCTTCCTTAATAGATATTAAAGTTAAATTAAAAGAACTTTACATGATTCAGTTAGAGAAGAAGCTTCCGGTACTTGTTTTGTTAGTTGGTACTTACAATCCTCTAATGTAATTAGAATCCTGGATTTGGAAGGGCCTTAATAGTGAGCTTTTCCACTCGATTAGATATCCCTTACTAGGTAATTCATAAATGTCTGGTCATTACTCACTTAAAAAGGCCTTTTGAACGGGAGCCCACTGTTTCTAAAACAGCCTGTTTTCACTCTTGGACATTGCGTATTCTTAAGGGATACGAGTTTTTGATGGGACCTGCTGAGGCAGTATCTTGGTTGTTTTGCCATGCGTGGTCAACTTGAATAGGATAGCTCCATGAATTAAGAGTCCATTTTTTACTGCTGTGTATCTAGTACCTACTACAGTGCCTGAAATATAGTAGAAACTTGATGTATGTAGGTTGCATGAATGAATACAGGATTAGGGAAACTGGATATTAATGTACTCAAAAATGTACAGACTTACAAGGATAAATTGACCTCAGTGAAAATCACAAACAATATAGATAAACTAGAGGACAGTTTATAGGTGGGAGATGGCCCTGTATCTGCTTGGATCCAAGGCAACCCTAGTCTTTACAGTTAACATTTCTTTTCTCCAGAGGTAGGGTCACACCTTGTATTTAGCCCAGTGAGACTAGGCTGAGCATACAGAGTTTGAAGTGGTACAGTACTGTTCTCTGTCCCATTTCAAATGGTACTTCTGGCCAGCCTACCCGGAGGCATTCCCTCAGAAACATACTTTCTACCTGTCTTTATACCCAACATTCTATAACCTTAAGACTAGAGAGGAAAAAAATGTGTATCTAGCTTTCATACAGAAAGCCATAAAGAGAAATGGGCTTTGCATGCTTGACTGTATTATAAAAGTGAACTGCAGGTTAGTTTCATAAGTGTATTTCTGGTAATTAAATAGGGTTGGTTTTTTTTTTTAATCCTTTTGAGGCTGCTCTTTACGTTTTGTTAGGTAGGACCAGCGCAGCCTCCAGTCGAGGACCACGAGGACTACGTTGTTCCTACCTGTGAGGCAGTGCTTGTCTGCATACTCTAGTGATACCTTGTGTCACAAGGCTTCCCACTCTTACGAGTGGAACTGTGATGCTCTTGGCTTTGGGCAGCCTTTGGGACAGCTTCTGCTGCTTCTGGACGTTTCTCTTCCCGCCCTGGCACAGTAGCCTCACATATAGGCACTGATGAGTAGAGTACTCAGTTTGAGTCAAGGCACCTTCACTCGGCCTTGAGAGCTCTCTTCTGCTATGCTCTCCCCTCTAGGCTATGCTGGCACCGGGGGAGACTCCACTTAGGTCTCTACTCGCCTTTCCTCTCCAAGAGTAGTAATTCGGGGCATCCAGAGGTTCAGTTCATTGGTTTCCCATCTTTTGTAACTTATTTTGCCTGTGCTGTCTGAAGTCCAGAGTCTGAAAACTCATTTCATATACTGTATTTTTCTATGTATAAGTGGTTACTTTTGTCTAAAATTGTTAGACCAAAATTGGGGGTCTTCTTATACATGGAAGTAACGTGTGTATTGATTTCTTAATGTTGGGTTAGAAAAGTAGGTGTTATCTTATACATGGGGGCACCTTCTTATACATGGAAAGATACAGTACTTGTTCATTTTTTTTGGTCATTTCAGGCAAAGCGTAACTAACTGCAAGATGTAGAACTGCATCTTTTCCAGAAACAATAAAATTTGCTTGTATATTGTTATCCAAAAAATTTATATTTAAAATAATTTTTGTAAAGATATTGTAGTTTATTACCTTGATATGTTTCTTTATCACTGACATGTATATTGTTTACCCAGTCTTAGGAGTGACCTAAAAATGATCAAAATTGTTTTAATTATGTCTTTACATTTGGCCATTTTATGAGGAATATCTCTTTTAGAATCTTATAAATGGAAGCAACTGAAGAATATACATCAGCACTGAAAGAAAAAAATTAACAGAAAATTCTGAAAACCAGCCAACAGTGGTTGCTGTGGCACAAAAGAAAGCTCAGACTATCAATATTTTCTAGTGTGGACATTTAGTGCAGTTTAGAAAGGAAATTAGGAGAGAAAAGAGCAAAATGATCATTACACTGAAGAAATGAGCCTTAGACTCATTAAGGAGCAAAAATGTTAAGAAAAATAGCCAGTCCCCTGTCACCCAGATCTTATTTTCTAAATGTCATTCTCCACCAAAAAGGAACCAAGGCTCCTAGGAGAAATGGCTGATTGCAGAGCTACTCAGGGAAGGTACAGATGACCTTCTTGCTATGACAGGAAGTGTGGAAGTTCTCAAAAAATACTGTAGTCATGATTAAGGAAATAGGAGGCAGATTGAAGGGCTTCCATTGGTGAATCTGGGACAATTTGAGGGCCAGCATAAATAAGGACAGTAATAGGTAGTAACACAGTGACTAAAATAAGAATTTGTGGTTTCATCCTGATAAATAGAAAGGTGGAAAAGTAAATAAATAATGTAGAAGGAAAGGGTCTTCCTTACAGGAACATACCCTGTGATATAGAGAAGGCATGGGGGAATTGCACAGTATCAGGCAGAAAGGCATGATAGGTACAGGATGATTAAGAGGTTGCCCTTACCCTTTCTGCTACTATAAAGTTGGGAGGAAACAGGCACATGAATAGGTCTTCAATCCATTATCTTAACACTGCTAGAGTGTAATCCTCTCAAGGACAAGATTTATATCTTTTTTATTAGGGTGATGCCTTATATAAAACAGTTGAAGAATTGATACATCCATATGGACTATAATATAATGGGACATATTAAATGTGGAATGGCATCTTTATTCATTTTATAGATGTTTGTGGTAAAAATGTGGAGACAAACAGAATATAAAGATGGGGAAATATCACCTAAAATTTCACCTAGTAAAATAATGGCCAGCGTTAACATTTTGACATGTTTCTCTTTGGTCTTACACGCTGGTTTAAAGATCAACCTGAATATATATGTCTATCTTTATGTTCTTAATGTACTTGATTTTATTTTATTTTTTATTTCAAGGTGTTTGACTTTACGATGCAAATTGTACTTTGACAACTTGTTATCTCAGCGGGCCTATTGTGGAAAAATGAATTTTGACCACAAGAATGAAACTCTTACTATATCAGTAAGTATGTTAACTCTTTCATGTTAATTATAAAGTGTTGAGAATTAACCTTATTGGCTAAAGCTGCTATTGTATTTTTTTTATTTTTAATATTTTTAAAATATTTTTCCCGCAGACAATATTATTTTCTTATGATGAAAATTAAGAATTATATTTCTGTGGCATGTGTTTACCTTCTACAACTATTTTCACTTGACTGATTTCTAATTTATGTGGCGCATTATAGAAGTTCCATACTCTCTGGTTTCAACTAAAGTTGTACAAATATGGAGACTGCTCTGGGCCCTCCCCCTTCACTCTCTCTCTCGCTCTCTGTCTCTCTTTCTCTCTTTAACCTAGAGGGAGTGTGGGGTACAGCATTAAAACTGTATAGTTAGGAGATAAAGAACACTAAATAATTGGATCAAAATTTTTAAATAGTTACTTACTGCTCTTAGTTGACATAAATACTTTACTTCCATATTAATACTTAGAATTAATAATTTGCAACATGTATATTTTACAAAGGACTCATACCTAAAATTTTGAAAGAGTAGTAACTATAAAGAAAAAGAATGGCCACACTTAAAAATGATTATAAGTCTTAAACATGAACTTTATAAATTAAAGTATCCAAATGGCAGGTAAGCACATGAAAAAGCATTCAGTGTTATTAGTCATCAGAGAAATACAAATGTGTATCATAAGTTACTATCACATTGCTATTAGAGTGACTAAAATGAACAAGATTGATAATATCTGGTATTGGTGAACATGTGGACTTAGAACTCTCATCCTTTGCTTGTGGGGGTATAATTTGAAAACCTGTCTGGTAGTCTCTATTACAGTAATTTCAGTCTTCTAAAATTGGCAAAATTTATCTATATGATTATAGTCAAATACTGTAGTGGTTATCTTTGGGCGATTGGTAGTGACTGGGAGAGAACACAGATAATCTGCTGAGATGCTAGAAATGTTCTGTCTTAATCTGAGTGATGATTACCCGTGTGTGTGTGTGTGTGTGTGTGTAAAAATTTGAGCTGAACACTTAAGCTTTGTGTTTCTTACTGTATATAATTTATAATCTAAAGGAAAAGTATTAGGAGTGTTTCGGTAATTTATTCCCAGAGCTAACTGGACTAGATAACTGAATCTAGATTTCTGACACTATCATCCCTGTAATTCAAAAGAATATTACTGCTTTAAGAATCTAGTTTTGTAGTCCTCATTTTTCAAAAAAGAAAATTGAGATGAAGTCCCATGATAAATTAATAATAGATCGGGGTAAAATTTAGATTGCCATAATTCATTTAGGGCTCCATTCATTAGACTGATAAAAAATGCAGTTTTGGAACAAAAAATTGTATCCTTTTATTTAGTTTTTGCTTTTATGTGAGTTTTCTTTGTTTGGTTTTGCTTGGTTTTTTATTGCTTATGTTAATATTGCTTTTTCATTTGGATTTTCATAGAAGATTCAGAAATAGCGATGATAAATATAAAATTTTAGTGTATGTCTAAATTTAGCATATTTTTTAATGACTTTTTTGTTTGTTTCTATTTTTGTTTTGCTGCCTTTCGAAAGTTAAGAGAACAAATGAAAGCTCACTTGAAAGCTACATAATTTTTTAAATAGTGGCTTGGATAATATGTGAAGTCATTTGTCTGCTAAAACACATATAAAACTTTATTATATGAAATTGGTTGTTGCTCTTTTTTTTAATTTATTTTTTACCGTGTATAGCATATATGTATATGTGAAATTCTGTCTAAATGAAATAGAATTCCTTCTAATGTCCCTTTATGCTATCTTCTCAGGAAATTGTGTGAAAGCTTTGCTGTTCATTTCATTAGTTACTTTCTTAAATGTTCCCATGAACCCTTATTTATAAAAGGAGGATTTCTCTAAGAGATTTTATGAATTTCAGTTCATTGCTACTGTATTCTATGGCTGGTGTTGAACCTACTTTGGCTTTGTATCTTTTTGACAATCAATAATTACTTTTAAAGCAGTTTAACCACTAGATGTCACTGTAATTCTAGTAACCTAAGATTGTTTGCACTTACAACTATCTGAAAAAAATAAAACAATCCCATTTATAGTAGCATCAAAGCAGTAAAATACTGAGACTTAATTTAACCAAGGAATTGAACGATCTGTACACTGAAAACTGTAGCACATTGATGAAAGTAAGTGAAAAAGCCAAAAGTAAATGGGAAGATACTCAATGAAGAAGAATTAATATTATTAAAATATCCGTACTATCCAAAGCCATCTATAGATTCATTATAATTCCTGCCTAGAGACCAATGGCATTATTCATTGATACAGAAAAAACTACTCTAAAATTCGTATGGAACCAAATAGCTAAAGTAATCTTGAGACAAAAGAATAAAGCTGGAAGCATCACACTGCTATAGCTTTGTAACATTGTTTGAGATCTTGTCCTGAAAGAGAACATAGGGAAGAAGCTCCTTGCAGGGATTTTTTTTTTTTTTTTAAGTGGAGGGGATGCCAGGACAGCTCAACAGGTGAGCGTTTGCCTTGTGGCTGTGAGGTCCAGAGATCCAATCCCAGCCCGTGCAAACCCATATGCTACACTGAGGCATATACCCCCCATGTGGGAGGCTCCCAGTTTGCTTCCTGTCCTGCACAGCCCCACATCTACCTGTGTGGAATGAAAAAGTATGTCAAAACTGATGATGTACAACTATGGAGACTGCTCTGGGCCCTCCCTCTTCTCTCTCTCTCAAACAATAAAAAAATCTTAAAAAAGGAAACTTGGGGAAGCCGGGATGGCTCAGTGGGTTGAGCACTCACTTTGCAGCGCCGGGGACCGAGGATCGAATCCCGGCCCCGGCACCGGCCCGTGTGGAACCATGTGCTGAGCTGGGAGCTCCCCCAGTTCAGTTCTCTCTGTCTTTGTATCTCTTTCTCTTTCTCTCTCTCTGTCAAAAATAAATAAATAAATAAATAAATTTAAAATAATAAAAAAAAAAAAAGGAAACTTAACAAAAAATAAAAAGTGGAATTATATCAAACTAAAAAGCTTCTGCACAGCGAAAGAGATGATAGAATAAAAAAGGCAACTAAGGAATGGGAGAAAATATTTGCAAACCATGTGTCTAATAAGAGGATACTATCCAAAATACAAATAGAAAGAACTCATACAGCTCAATAGCAAAAAAACAACAACAACAAGGTGTCATCTACAAATTGGCAAATGACCAGAATAGACATTTTACCAAAAAAGACATACAGCTGGCCACAGGTACTTGAAAAGATGCTCAACATCACTAATCATTAGAGAAATGCAAATCAAAATCACAGTGAGCTATCACCTCACATCTGTTACAATGGCTGTGATCAAAAAGGTAAGAAATAACACATGTTGGCTAGGACATGGAGAAAAGGGAACCCTGGTGCACTGTTACTGAGAACATAAAGTGCTACAGCCACAGTGGAAAACAGTGTGGAGGTTCCTCAACAAATTAGAAATAGAATTACCATATGATCCAGCAATTCCACTTCTGGCTATTTACCCAAAGAACATGCAAACACTCTCGTGAGGTATCTGCACGCCAGTGTTCACTACAGCAGTATTTATAATAGCGGAGACATGGGAACTACCTGAGTGTCTACTGACGGGTGAATGGGCTAGGGAATCCTGCCATTTGTGACAAAAATGGATGAAACTTGAGGTCCTTATGCCAAGTGGAATAAGTGAGAAAGAGAAAGACAAATACTGTATGATCTCACCTATATGTGTGATCTAAAGAAGCTGAACTCACGGACACAGTAGAATGGTGATTGCTTGGTGTAGGGGCATGGGCGAAATGGGTGAAGGTGGTTAAGGGGTATGAGCTGTGTAAGATGTTTGATTTTCTTGCAGTAAAACAAGAAAAACACTTATAGCTTAACTCACTCTTACTGTAAAGGATTTTTAATGGAATCAATGTCATTTCCATATTACTAAATAACTTTATTCTTCCTTATTTTTAAAACTATAAACCCATTCTTTCTAATGTTAGCCAAGCTTTTTTGTAAAGAATTTAATATGATGTTTTCTGTACCTTTGTTCTGTTGTTAACTCACTCAAGGTTCAGCCTGGAGAGGGAAACAGAGCTGCTTTCAATGACATGAGAGCCTTATCTGGAGGTGAACGTTCTTTTTCCACGGTTTGCTTCATCCTTTCTCTGTGGTCCATTGCTGAATCTCCTTTCAGATGCTTGGATGAGTTTGATGTCTACATGGTAGTGTTAAATTTTAAATTTTCTAGTATTGGGGAGGATAGGGGTGGGGGGTAGATACATGTTTTGAAAAGAAGCAATTCTTTCTTTACTTTTACCCATAATAGAAAAGATCCTGCCTGGACACTTTAATCTGTGCTAACTGGTAAGGAAGAATTAAAGAATTATAGCTCTCTCCCTTGCTACCTACCATACCACACCTATAGAGTCTCTGTCCTGGGTTTTATTTTCTTGTTTCCCATCAGGGATGTCCTTACCCTCCACCAGATGGACTGTCCTTCAGCCTCTTCCCTGGTTCATTTCCTTCTTTCTAATTGTTAACAGAACATTATAACCAGTTCATTCCCTCTTGCTTTAATTATTAGCTCAAGCCACTGTTCCATTCCTGCACAGCCACTTTCAAGGAACAGTATATATAACACAAGGGAGTAGGAATGTTTGACTTTGAATTTAAACCTAAGATTAAGACTTCTCTCTGCCACCAATTACCCAAATGACTTTGGGCAAAGTATTTGTCCTTTTCTGGCTTCAGTTTCTTCATCTATAAAATTATTATTAATCTGTCCTCCCTCATAAAGTAATAGTGAGGCTCCAATGAGGTCTTGCATGGTACAGGCACATAGTAAGTCCTCCAAAATCTGCTCTTAATCATTCTCTTTTTTATGCCTCATTCTTTCCTAAAATCTGGGTTAAGTCTACTCTACTACAACAAAACTGGTTTAGCAAAAATAAATGAACGTTTAATCTTAATTTAATTCTTAAAGTATGTGGCAACACCACCCTACCCTCCTTTTGTTAAGAGGTGTCTTCTTGCTGGTTCCTTTTCTCCTCTATGGTTGTGCTGTCCCACTAATCTTGTTGCCCTGAAGTATTTAAGGTCTTGTTTATTTTTTATACTGTTGTTGATTTTTCTGAATACCATACCCTACCTACATCCCACACATACATGGTTCCCAAAACTGCTGCCTCCATTTGGATACCTACCAGATCTACATATTTCACTCAACATCTCTCTTACTCTCCAGAGCCATATGCCCAGCTCCCTGTCAGACATCGGCTAGTAAATGACCTGTGTCCCAAACGCATCATATCTGAGACTGAATCTGCCCTCCACCCAAAGTCCCTTCCTTTTCCTCGGTTCTGTACTTTAATTAGTGGCAAGTTGTCATTACCAACCCAATCACCTAACTGCAAAACTTTATCTGTGACTCTTCCTGCCTTTTCACTTGTACATTAGGTGTGACTCAGTCTGTTCCTCTTTTAAAGTGTTTACCTAATCTCTGCCTTTCTTCCTGTTACCTCTCATCACCTTCTCCTCACCTGTTGTAACTGCCTTCTGTCCAGAATCCCAGGCTTAAATCTTGCTCCTCCTTTAGTCCCTCTTTCACCATTTTGCCCTGTTTGTATTTCTAAAGTAAATTGGAATTTGGTCACTCAGTTGTTTAAAACTCTTCCTTGGTTAATTATCCTCTTTGGGATAATGTTTAATTGTGTAGGATCTCCAAACTTTTCAGCCGAGGGCCGCATTAACTATCAAACAGCAGTTACATCATCTCATTGACTGTGAACAGAAGTAGAAAAAGTAAGCGGCTGATCTTGGCAGGATACACATAAATTTCCATAATTTTTTTCCGTAGATAAAAAGGTCTCCACAGGCTGGATGAGAGGGCCCCATCCGGCCCGCGGGCCGTAATTTGGAGACCCCTGTAGGGTAACTTTGAGACGCTTCATGCTTGTGATTTTTCCAAGCACTGTACCTGCCTGTTGCGCCCTCTTCACTGTGTGTCACACTCCTATTCATCTTTCAGGCCTCGGTTCAGATGTCACTTTTATGTAGGCTTCATGACTGCCATCCTACCCTGCCAGGCAGGATTAGGAACTTCGCAGAGCTCCCTCAGCATCGCCTTACATTAACTCCTACTATTATTTTTATATTTTATATTACAAAAATATTACTATATAATATTTTATGTTTTACTGGTTTATTTTTATATTTTTTATTCTATTGCAATTTTTATCATGTCTGAATTTCCCACCAAATTGTAGTCTTTTTAAAGTTATTGACTATGTCTTCATCATATTTCTCTACCTCCTAATTCCTACCCCATAGTAAGTATTTAGAGAATGCTTATTCATGAATCAGAATTTATACTTGTGATATCATTGCTGATGATTAGTTAGAAATTCTGAGAATTGGCTTCAAAATGCTCACAAATCATAGAAGATGATTGTTCTTTCCGTGCACTGTTTTTGTCCAGAATACTATTAATGCAGTCTTATCTCCCATCTTAATTGTCATGTAATTGTGAACAATGTCTCTCTTTCAGAAACTTAAAGGTTCTTAATCAGGATGGCATTTTGTGTCATTGAAGTTATTTAGAAAGATGTACTCAAGTTCTGAGTACCAAGCCAAAGGAAATGAATAAATATTTTTTGGTGCATTGATAGCTTTGTTATTAAAGGATAGGCCTCCCTGAGGCGGTGTTTTGAAAGGACAGTATTCCATTTGTGCAAGTTCTGGTGATTTTTGTTAACTTTAATTAGATTACTTATAGATATGTCTGATGGAAGAATTTTATCACAGGAGCCATTGAGCATAGAGCCAGAATAGTGTCCCCTGTCTACCTCCAAAGCCCGTGTTCCAAACCACCATGCTCTACGGCCATGTGTGGTTTCCAGTAGAGCTGTATATATACAATGCATGCATTCATCTGGGCTTTCAACTTTCAGGAGTTTGCAAGGGAAGAGGGGCTGTTGGAT
Source organism: Craseonycteris thonglongyai (assembly GCA_004027555.1). NCBI lineage: Eukaryota > Metazoa > Chordata > Mammalia > Chiroptera > Craseonycteridae > Craseonycteris > Craseonycteris thonglongyai. The sequence continues at coordinate 11,347 of PVKE010008531.1, forward strand.
TTTTTTGGTTATTTAACTCAGAAAATGTAAGCGCGCACAGTTCAATTCATTTAGTTTCAAAACCTATTATATCTAAACATTTTTTTTCTATACACTGATGTGCTATTTAACTTATTTTAAAGATTCACTTGAGAAATTGGTCTGTAAATTTAGATTGTTCACATTATACAAATTACGTATAGAAGATGAAAGGGGCAAGGGCACAGCTTTTAAAACACCTTAATCATTGAGGGAAAATAGGAGAGACTTAAATTTTCAGCTAGTCACTTTTCATACTGTTCTAAGTGACTATTACTGTACAGTTAGATTCATTCTGTAACATTTAGTTGTGTCTTTTGAATGTTTTCTCTTTAAATTGCTAAGTATATTTGTGGGAGTTATAAATATTTTCACTATAGAAATTCTCAGGAAGTATATGTATTCAGTTGTTTTCTCCTAATAGTTTCAGATATTATCTTTCCCCATGCTTGGCATCGGAGATAAGGTAATGGATGATCCCTGCATAACAGTCCAGGGCTTAGTAGTGGCCAACACATTACTGTTTCTACAGGAACATGATTGACACAACAGCGACCTAACTTCTGCCTCTGTTCTTTAGGATATGGTCAACCGGAGAATTGCAATGGACATGATACTGAAGATGGCAGATTCCCAGCGTTTCAGACAGTTTATCTTGCTTACTCCTCAAAGCATGAGGTGACTTTTAAAAATTCTTCTGTGAATATATGTATCAAGTATATAAAAGAGGGGAAAAAATCTTGTAGCCTCTTAATTTTTAAAGTGCAAATGCAGTATAAATGACCAGAACAAGAAAAATCAGCCTCTATGCTGGTTCTAGAGATTTAAAATATTTTTTTCTTTTTAGATATTTAAAATTTTGTTTGTGTTCTTTCCCTTCTATGGGAGAAGCAAGTTGATATGAATGATTATTGGCTTGTTACTAATCTATTTTGAATCTGCTCCTCTGGCTATCGTAATCAACTAATGTAAAATAATTTTAGTAATTCTAGTTAAAGAAACAAGTCATGGTTTTCTAGTCTTGACTCTTTTGGTCACTTACGAGTACCAGTCTTTCTGTGTCACTTAGAGTCCATGTTTCCTCTCTAAAGTGGTCACTTTGATCATATAGGATTTAAACTTCTGACCCTGTATTCAGGTGACCCCTTTCTGGCTAGAAAAGAAGAACAAGCATAAGAAATAGTTGGTATATAAATCTCCTTCATTTTCTTTTTCCTCCAAACTGAAAGCCCATGGCATTTAGCAGAAAGTTTTTTGGATTTTTTTTAAATGAAAACAAATTATTTCCTAATAGAAAATTATATTTTCCTTTAACTTTAGATATTAGTTATATCCCTTTAGCAGCAGATAACAGCTATTTAGATTTATAATTTTCATGAGGCAGTAGAATTATTTTGTAATGTGAACAAATTTTCTTGGAACTTTGAGTAATTAATTTTACTTCCTCTAGCTCACTTCCGTCAAGTAGACTGATTAGAATTCTTCGAATGTCTGATCCTGAAAGAGGACAAATGACATTGCCTTTTCAACCTGTGACTCAAGAGGAAGAAGAAAATCGAAGTTGATTTGTAACCTAATATGCCATATCCTTGTATTGAAAGATTTGTAAAGGGAAAAAAATTCAGGGTTATTTGATTAAATAAAATGAAGCTAAAGATATTCTAAAATAAAATATTTCTTTATATAGCTCACCACAATAAAATATGTAAATAAGCGTAGAAAACCACTACAACCAGCAATTTAAAATTACTATTACTTTACTTTGAGAAAATCAGTTTCATAGTACTGGTTTGAAATCTTTTTAAGTTTGTTTGTTTCTTTGTTTTATTTTTAACCATCTACTTTTATAGATTGTTTTTCAGAAGTAAAATTTTGTACATACGTACATGTACATATCTGTTTCATTTGAGTTCATTTCTATAGTATTTTGTAAGAATTAAAATAAAAGATTGAGTACCAGATTATATTTAGTTTTACTTTTCCAGAATGTTACATTCTCGTTGCTGGGGGTGGGGTTCACAGGCAGTCTGTGGATGGGAACCAGTTTACAGTGGGTCTTTTGTCTGATTTTTTGCATATTAATTATGAGGGACTTACACATGCCTATAAAAACTTTGGTCAGAATCCCTACACAGGTCATTGTTAACCTAGAGAGAGGACTGTCGACTTGGGTTGCACTTTTATTACTGCGTTTCATCACATTTAACATGCTTACACTAAAGCACTGCTAGCTCTGATACAGCGACTGTCTCAGTCCTTCACCTGTCGTCCCCTCAACTAGGTGTCCAGTCATGTCAGAGCTGGGTTGTGGCGCAGTTCTGCACCCTGACCTGCAGCAGGCTTGCCTGGTTTAAAATTCTGTTTTCAGTCCAGAGACATACAAGCTCTGGCTCGGCTAGAGGGAACACAGGCCAGCAGAGCCAGCTGAGGAGGAGGAGGAGAAGGTTGGGGCAGAGGAACAGCTTCCCTGGAGAAGCAGAGCAGCCGGAGCCAGAAGCCAGCCCATTAGTGGTGAGCTGGCATCAATTGTAAGACACATCCTGATGCTCAAAGGTATTTTAGGGGAAAAGGCAGTATTTTCAAAGCAGCAGCTCTCCTGTAGTTACTGTGACAAGCTGGATTTTGTTTTTAATTTTGGTGGAGAAAGGGAGCTTAATTTAGTCTTAATTGAGATCAGTTGGCAAATGACAAGTCTGAAAACTTGTGCTTTTCTGTGAGGATTTACAAAAAGAGGAAATGTCTGCTGAATGTTTTAGACATCCCCCACCAACCATACAAAGTGATTTTTTAGTTACATTTGTAACTAGTTTTCATCAAAACTATTTTAATATACATGTGCTTTTTGAATAAATAATGAAGTAGAAGATACCAGATGCATAAACAGTTAAATAATTACAATATCTGAATTTTTGTAGTGGTTTTTGAATATCATGATCCTTACTACAGAATATGCGAAATAAAATGATCAGGTATCCAGGTGTCTCTTACTGAGTCAAAGATTATTCATTGCTTTGGCTTCACAAAGCTTTGGTTTCAACTATCTTAAGTGAAAATACGTTCAATTAATGTTCTAATATTAACATTAATTAGAATAAAAGAAACAAAGGAAATGGTTCATATAAGATGTGTGTAACTTCTACAAATAAAACTTCTGAGTTTGTATGTATTGAGTGACTTAAATACCTCACACAAGTGATTCCTCAGCCCCTAGTTCATCATCAGCGCAGCTGTGACTGAACTGAGGCATGAAGTCCCGCAAAACAAGGCAGACATGCTACCTTCTCCAATTTTTGGGGTGGACGTGATTAAAATCATTCTTAAAATGACAAATGTAATGATAAGTTTTAGTAAACCAGGCTGTAAATATAATACAGTTACTCAAACAGGTAATCAACACAAGATTCAAGCATTGCTATCTTAAAAGTTTTCTAAGTTTCATAGCTCCCTTCTTCCTACCCTCTAGTGTGAGCTTGTCCAGCCTGCGGCCCAAGATGGCTTTGAATGGCGCCCAACACAAGTGTGTATTTCTTAAAACATGAAATGTTTTTGAAATTTTTTAAGCTCATCAGCTATTGTTAGTGTATTTTATGTGGCTCAAGAAACTAAGGTGACCAGACGTCCCGCTTTTGGTGGGACAGTCCCGATATTTAACAATTTGTCCCGCATCCCGCAGCGTTTTAAAAAAGTCCCTATTTTTGGAAAGAATGCACAACAAGCTAGGGAACGGCGGGAGATAGACCAAATTTTTCATCAATAACACCCTCCCCCCCGGTCAATGGTGTCCCGCTTTACCAACGTTAAAATCTGGTCACCTTACCAAGACAGTTCTTCCAGTGTGGCCCAGGGAGGCCAAAAGGTTAGACATCTCTGCTCTAGTGGTTTTTGGGAATTTGGGGTTAGAGTGGGTGGGGTGGGCGAGTTTATATGGAAACCAAAATGCTTCAATTCTGAGTAAGAAACCATTGGCAGGGCCTCATGAGATGGAACAGAGATGTTGGTAAATGATGAAAACGTGATTCAGAATGATTAAAAGTTTGAGTACAGATTAAATATAAAAATTAGTGCAGTTTATTATGTCTTGGGTCACTAATTTTCTGGTTAGACTTGTGACTCATTTGTGTATTACACGGATACCTATACTTTGACCAAATTGGATTTTTAGGAGAATTGGCTTGAAACTTAAACAGTTCTAAAATTTTAAACAGTTACTGAAAATTTATGACTTGAACTAAACGACCATGGACTTGAAGATATAAAAATTTAGTAGGAACAGGTGTTCTTTAAAAAAGTAATGTGGATATAAATTGGCTCTTCCTTTGAGTCAGCAAATGAATCTTTTACCTTAATTACATATAATACTGATACCCATCCTGTTAAATTTTGCCTTGGGCACCTGGATAAGAATCCATTGAGACTAAGGTTGCCTGAGAATATTCACTCATCAGCAAGCATAAAAGGACTTTTGCTGCCTAATTTTTCTCCAGTTTTAAGAATGTAGAGATTCATTCAGAAATGATTACATTCCTGCCATGTGCTGGCAACAATTTTAAGCACTGGGAATACCACTGTGACTCATACTACATCTGCCCTCATAGAGCTTACAGTCTGTTTAGGGAGACCTGTATGTAATTGCTACGGATAATAAAGCAGGTAAAGAGTTGAGTGGTATTTTAAGCAGAGGCCTGAAATGAGTGGGAGAACTAAAGGTGTAGCATAGCAGTTTTAGGCAGAGGAAATGAGTGCAAAGGTCATGGGGTGAGTGAACTTCACGCCTCCACATTGTGAGGCTGGTACTGGTGCAGTTTAGGGAGCCCGAGGCAGAAAGAACCAAGGTCATTTGAAGTCCTAAGCACACTCTTGGATCTGGCCTAGGAAGCATTTTCTCCCTTGGCTGCTGTGTGAATAGTTAGGAGTAGAGTGTATGGCTAATGTGCAGAGAAAGAGCAATTTGGAGGCTCTTAAGCTAGCGGTCCAGGTAAGAGGTCGTGCTGACTTGGACTAAAGTAGTGGAGATAGAAGCCTTCAAATTGAAATCAAGTCAGGGGAATATGCTGATGAGAATACTGTGCAGTTATGAGAGAGGAGTCTAGGATAATGGGCCTGGGCCCTAAAACCCCCTGTAAATGATGGTGAGATAAGGAAGGTGTTGGAGGTGGAAGAGGGCATACTGGAACTTGATGGGTAACTACATTGGCAAGTCTAAGAATGAAACCCAACATGATTTTAGAATCTAGAGCGGTATATATCATCTGCAAAATGCTATGAAAAATCCAAATTGTGTGCCCAAAATATTTGGGAAGTTACTGCTTACAAGAAAGGCCCTAAGGGGACAGTGTGTCATTTTATTTCGCTCTAATTGGCTATCAGTTTCTCACGATACCCCCTATGCATCTTTTGCTGTAAGGCTCTCTGAAGGCATCCAGTGTATGCCTGTGTGTTTTGCTTCATGACATGATTTTCAACTTTGCAGTTCATGTTATTAGTCCAGAGCCTGTGATACTGAATAGGTAAATGAAGCCTTAAGGCTACATGATTCCTTTTAAAAATAGTTTTAGATTTATTCAAGAAATAAGAAAGAGAGGAAATGAGGAAACTTTGGACTTCTAAATGCAGAAAAATTTGAGGCTAGAAATAAAGTAAGACATTTGGGGGCATTACCCCTTTAGAACAGCAGCCATGGCCTGTTGGGATTTTGGTATCTGTGAGGATGCCCGTTGCTAAGATATGTGTATGGTTAAGAGGGTGGTGGTAGAAGAGGGTAAATGGGGTCAAATACATGGTGATGGAAGGAGAACTAACTGGGTGGTGAACACAATGCAGTATTAGATGCTGCATTGTGGAATTGTATACTTGAAACCTGTATAATTTTACCCCAATAACTTTAATGAAGATAAGCAAGAAAGTGCCTGGCATACCTACCAATCCTCAATAAACATTCATTGAATGAATAACAAAAAAATAAATGGAACTCAGCTGCAGAGTTCGGGCTTGGATCCCCTTCTGAGTGGTCTGTGCATGCTGGTTTATCTCCTTCGATCTCCACTCTTCATTCCCTGTGGCAGATGGTATTTTCCAAAGACGGTCACAGCAGTGGGTCTTGCATGTCCTTCCAGAAGCCCGCCTTGCAGAGTCTAAGTCCCTTCTACATAATCTAGGCTGATGTGTCTGTCACTTATAACCACAAAAATGCAGTAGGTATGGCCCTGTGTAACTTCTAAGGCTGAATCAGAAAAGACACTGAGAAGAAATGAAAACCACACCATGGTGTCTGGAATAATCCTGGGTCACTGTGCTGAACTGGAAGCAATCTGAATTTCTCACGTGAGCAAGTCTATGGAGAAGTTCTGAGCCGCTTTGAGGAGGTGCCAGCCAGCCCTCGCTGCTCTGGCCCCACTGCTTCCCCATCTCACCACAGCTGCAGGGCAGTCCCCAAGCCACACTGCCCACCAGAGTTCACGAATTCCTGGCCCCTGGCTGCCACGAGAGAGAATGTAAATGTTTGAAGCCTCTACGGTTTGAGGTGATGTGTTACATAAAATTAGGAACCAACAGATTTTGGTATCTGAAAGTAGAAATGCCAAAATGAAAATAAATGTAATCCATACATACTGGCTGGAAGGACCCTGAGGAGTTAGATTCACAAACATGAATCTCGAGGGCCTTCAGGAGAGGATCAGCAGAAACTTAAAGGGATTCAGGGGTGCTTCTGGTGAGGGTGAAAGTAAGGAAAATGCAATTGGAAGCAGGAGGAAAGGACCCCTGGTTATGGTGCTGGGGAGTTGGACAGCACTAATGCTGTGGTGACGTGGAAAATAGGAAGTGTGCCTAATCAGCTGGTGATCTAGCCAAAGAGATTTCTAGATGGAATATGAGAAGTACCTCCTGGCTTCTTGCTGCCTGTGATGACATGTGAGAGGGAAGAGATGAACTAAAGAACAAGCTGTTAAAATACATACAAGTATGAAAGAGCCAGGACTGCTACTTATTCCCGGACTTCAGGATGGCAGCTGATTTTTAATTATGAAATGGCTTTCACTGCAAACATCAACTCAGGGTAAGACTGTAGGACCAGCAAAAGCTAAGGCAGTGCTTTCAGACCTTTTACAGACAGACACAGGGCCCTGAGGCCACCCATACTACGAGAAGCACAAATTAGCCCATGTGCACATGCCCAGTGTTTCAGCCCAAGCTACCATGTGACTGCCCCTGCATGAGACCTCAAGTCCCTGCCCCCCAGAAGCCAGGAAGTACTGGAAACAATTGTTTCTGTTTTAAGCCACTAAGTTTTGGGGATGAGTTCTTGTGAAGCAATAGTGACCGAACCACTCCCATTACCCCTCAGTAACCATGATCATGTGATATTTCCTTTTATTTTACATGACTTAGGTATACTTTTGTGAGAACGCATTTTTCATTTATGACTGTGTGTGTGTATAGTACTGTGCAATAGATTTTATTGTTCTTTCTCCCCCCCCCCCATTCAGCATTTTAAAAAATGATCTCTTAAAATCCAATGTGTACAGCTGTCTGTGGCTTCCAGCTGAGGTGTGGAATGCCATTGGATACATCCATCACATTTCACTTATCATTTGTCTGGATTGCCCCCAACTCCCACACCACAGACATGCTGGGACACGTCCCCTCATGACCCTCTGGGACAGCTGCTTGGAGCACTGGGCCTCCAAGCGGGAATGCTGGGTCAGAGGGCATATATGTGTGCACTCACTCTAAGCACTGTCCGCTGGACCGCTGTCCAGGATGGCTACACCAGTCTACACTACCAGAGCTGCGAGGGGGCGCTAGAACAAGCCAACACCAAGATGTTCCCTTGCTGGCTCTATTTCTACACTGTTTATAAAAAGAGCCCAAAAGTCGGCTGGAGGGTTTTTCATTAGTATCAGGAATATCCACGTGGCTCACTTCATTCAGATCTTACTTCAGATGTCACCTAGCCACCCTATCACAAGTTACTTCTGCCTCCCATCACTTTCCGTCCAGATTAGCTTGCTGTGCTTTTCTTCGTTGTTCTTACGACTAAACTACAGTGGGTTGGGGGTGGGGGGTGGTGATGGGGGAGGGTTATTGTCTGTCTCCCCCCAGTCAGAATGGTGTTGGGTGCATAGTAGGTGGTCAGTGAATAGCCCAGAGCCTGAATCAACCCAAGTGCCAATCCAAGGAGCCTCCCGAGCACCTCACCCACCCTTGCTCCCTTAGTGGGGTACAAGTGTCAGGAAATACGGAACCCCTCCCATCTGTCCTGCCCCTGCTTTGGACTCACCCAGCACAGGGATTGAGGAACCTGGGACATGGTATTAGCACTTGGAACTGTGCTCTCTATGGTCATCAGTGTTTCAGGCACTGCTGGTATCCGGAGTGTTTACGGTGCAATTTGCTTACTTAGTTTCTTTTTGAATAGATGGATGGGATCATTAGGTTCTGGTCTCTGTCTTATTTAATGACCCTGAGACAGACAAAGGAAGAGCTCAATAAAAAAATAATATAGCACTGCATTGTGTGATACTATACTAGCTATAACCTGTGGCACATTAAGTTCAAATAAAATGAAAAGGTCAGTTCTTCAGTCTCAATAGCCATGCTGGCAATGCAGTTACACACATTTCCATCACAGAAAGTCATCATAGACGGCACTATAGAGACACTCAACCTCTCTAGGCATGTTCCAAAAATGCAAGCCTGCCCTTACAGTTCTGGATGGAACCTTTTCTGCTTTCCTTCCTCCTCAAGGTTACAAGAGTCAGTTTTGTTCCATCATTAAAAATAACAACCAGTCCACTTCTGATTTGGAAAGACAGATGTCTTCCTTCCTCCTTTTGGAGGGTACTTCTCAGCCTGCTGACTGTGTCCTTCACGGGGTTGTGCAGACCTTCATGTGAGGCTAGTACCACAGTCACGCTGAGATAAAATTTATTTTCACATGATGAGCATGTTTTGAGAATGAAACGTGTTGATGTTTTATGTGCCCCTCCTTTGAAGGCCGGGATGAAAAGTTGGGAAGGTTTTTTTTTCTCTCCCCCTTTTGTTGTCATTAATTCTTTGAATGCCAAAGTTATGTGTGTAACAGTAGGGTTGGTGAGCTGTTTCTAGCTGACCCTTGATAATTAAGAACATCTGTTTTCAATTTAAAGATATGAAATAAGAATTGAGGGAAAAACTCAAATGTTACAAATTTATTTGGGACAACATCTATTGCCACCTCTTTGTAAGCCTTTGAAAAGTCAAGCAGAAATCAGTACACTTCCATCTCTTTTTTTTGTTTACTTTCAATAAATAATATCTTTGTGTATATGTATATATAGATAAACTTAATTAATCAGTCATTGAGCAGGATTTTTAAGTTTTATACTGCATTAATTCCAAAACAGCTTTTTCCAAATTGATAGGATGCAAATGAGGTAAGAATTAAGGCAAACCTAAAAGGCATGCAAATGTAGTACATTTATATTCACTGATAATACAAGCTCTTGTGTGAGGACCACACAGGGGAGCCCAGGGCCCCTCTGTGTGGCTGTCCAGTGCTATTTTACAGGAGAATGGTGACACAGCTTATCATTAAATTACATTACCGTGGGGGTGGGGGTGCGGGGGGAGTCTCAGTGCTACTAACATTATGTAATCAAGGAGACACAAGCATTAGCAAAACATGAACAAGAAATCAGATAACTCTTTGCAGCACATTTCTGGCCAGGCTTTGGAGAAGGAGGATTTTTTTGTTTGTTTTTTTGTTTTTGTTTTTTAATGAAATGATATTACACAGATCACATTGTGGCAGGTTGTTTTATAATATATGCTTTTTAAAATTCATTAGCAAATGACATTCTCATGCACACAAGTGTTTCAAACACAAGAAGCAAGTCCATTGATAGATAGTCCAAGCAATATGTGTGTATGTGTGAGTGAGTGTGTGAGTGTGTGTGTGTGTGTGTGTGTATAGCTGCAGACTGAATGGAACATTGAGACTTGTGTGCAGTCCATCGCGTTGACCTCAGCTCATTTCTGAATGTCGCACTGCAGAAGTAACACAATGGAAGGGTCGCTCTTAGCAGCTTCTTTGAATTCATCCAGTGTAATCTGGTCGTCTTTGTTCTTATCCATCTTGCTGAAAATCTTGTCTACTCGCTGCTCAGGCGTTAGGCCATCCTCATTCATTTTCATCATGATCACAGTGCCCACCATTTTGTAGATAGCCTTGGGAAAACAAGAAGCAGACTATGAAGTTCTCCTTAGAGCTGATGAAGAATTTGAGTTTACTTCAAAGGACTCCTTGAATGCTTTCAAATAAGAGAGGGATAATAATCAGATACATGTGAGTCTCATGAGAAATTGCATAGAGGAGAATTGTGGATGATTCCCAGGTTTCTAGCCAGAGGAAATAAGTGGCAAGTAGCTCAGTGGTGAGATCAAGAATCATGGATTAGAAACAGGACCAGAGAGGAAAATGATGGGTTCAGTTTTAAACACACTGTTTGAGGTGTAGATAATAGCCAACAAGCACTGGCCCTTGAGAATTTAGGAAAAGCTGAAATGTAGTTCCAACTAATAAGGAAGGAACTGACAATCTGTGAAGACAATTAAGCAAGGTGGATCAGTGAAATTTAACCCAGAAAGAAGTTAGTGTAAGGACAGCTGTGGATTATAGTCTTTAATTAAAGACTAGCTTAAGAGGATGCCAATTTTCCCATTGATTGTCATAATTAATTCTCAGTGTGGAAATTTCCTAGGTAGAAACACTTTTGTTTCTTAGGAAAGTGCCTTAAAAAAGATAAATGGGGGAAGCTGTGATGGCTCAGTGGGTTAAGCGCTCACTTTGCAGCGCCGGGGACCTAGGATTGAATCCTGACCCCGGCCCGTGTGGACCCATGTGCTGAACTGGGAGCTCCCCCAGTTCAGTTCTCTCTCTGTCTCTGTATCTCTCTCTCTCTGTCAAAAACAATAAATAAAATAATAATAAAAAAACATTATATAATTCAGTAAAAAATTAGTTAAAAAAACAAAAAAGATAAATGATCACCTACATAAAGACTTGCAGCCGCTCATGGCAAGATTGCTAATAATAACCACAGACAAAAAAATAGAAACACATAATGCTCAGCAACTGGTAAACAGATTAACAAAATACAATATTTCCATACTATTGAATACTATTTTAGTAATAAAAGGGTATGCAATAAATCCTGCAACATAGATTTAAAAAAGAAGTCAGATAAAAGCAGCCCTATGCTGTTTTATTTCATTTCAATGACACACAGAAAGACGATCAGTCCTATAGAGAGATAAGGTAAACCAGTCCATTCTCAGAGTCCAGGGATGGGAATGGGCTGGTGGGCATGACGAGTCTTCCTGCGGGAATGAAAATACTATAAAATTGGATAATGGTGATGGTTGACTACTTTGCTAAGTTAACTAAAAATTATTTAATTGTACAGTTAAAATGGGTGGATTTATGGTCTACAATTATAACTCAATAAAATGTTTTAAAATGCCAATTAGGGGAAGCCTGGATGGCTCAGTGGGTTAAGAGCTCACTTTGCAGCGCTGGGGACCGAGGATCGAATCCCGGCCCCGGCCCAGGCGGACCCCTATGCTGAACTGGGGAGTGCCCCCAGTTCAGTTCTGTCTCTGTCTCTGTATCTCGCTCTGTCAAAAACAATAAAAATAAAATAAAAAAACTCTTTAAAATGCCAATTAGAGGAGCCATGCAGTGTCTTATGCCCACAGAGTGAAAGCTGGTTAGAAGAGGGCAGCATCCGGCAGAGCAGAGCTAAGCCAGAAACCAGAGAAATACCCTGCTGTCATCCTTTGCACCCAGGTTTATGTTTCTGGAAGATCTCAGTGTGTGAGTGGCTGGGTAACGCTGACTGTCAGTTGACAGGCAGGGCCCAGGAGCTGGGATCTGTGACTTTTCCCAGCACAGTGCTGGAGCAGGGACCAGGGACGGGAGAATTCAAGGTTTGGCGTGCCACTAGCAGAGCTCCTGGCAGGGAAGAAAGGAAGCCGCCACAGGCCTCTGCGCAAGGAAGCGGGGCATAGACCACACCCGAGAGAGCCCACCACTCACCTCAATAATCTCCAGCATCTCCACTCGGGTGATCTTACCATCGCCATCCAGGTCGTACATGTTGAAGGCCCAGTTCAGCTTCTGCTCGAAGCTGCCCCTGGAGGTGATGGACAGGGCACAGATAAACTCTCGGAAGTCGATGGTGCCGTCTCCGTTCTTGTCGAAGGTCCGGAAGGCATGCTGGGCAAACTTGGAGGCATCTCCGTAAGGGAAGAACTACAAAGCAGAACACATACATCAGGCATCGGGAGGGAAAGCATCAGAGCACAGGTATAGGCTGATGAGGTCTCAGCCCAGACACACTGCAAGGCTGCAGCAATTGGGCTCCCAGGCTTCTGCTGGAGGAGATGGTGCAGGCTCGCCTGTCTGGACAGTGGTCTGACCCAGAGATCAAGGCCAAGAGCAGGCACAGGGAGGCCATCCTCAGTGTGTCCTCACTCACAGGCACCTCGCTGTTACCTGGAGGTGAGGCTGGTGGCTCGAGGCTTTCTGGTGGGCGAGGCCTGGATGCAAGCAGTTAGCATCCCTTGTGTGTGGCTTCTCTAATCACTGCTCCACAAGGACAAGGACTGGGGCAGGTATTAAACAGGGTAATGCTACCTGAACTTCCACGTTGCTCGTGATGTGAAAATCTAGGATCACTGCCCTGTGGGGTCAGAGTGAGATTGCTCAGACCTGGTTTCTCCTGCCACTGGCCCCCTGTCCCCAAGCCACTGTCATCCCTGGGTGAGGTTCCAGTGTCTGACTTTTTGTTACAGGAACGCGTCTTTTGTAGAACAGACATTTAAAAACCATGAAAAACAGAACATGACTGAGCTTATTTTTGAGAGAGACAAAGAGGTTTTTTTCTCAGAGCCAACAACTGTCAAGGGTGCCGTGGGTGACAGAGAATGGATGCAGGAGAGGGAAGCTCAGACCCTGGAGAAGGAAGGCCAGCATCAATGAGGCAGTAGCCTGGCCCCCAGGACATGGGTCTAGGCCAGTCACAAACCGCGGGAGTTCCGTGTGCCCCAGCAAAGCTAAAGGACCTTCTCTGGGTGGAAAGTACAAAATAAGCAAATAAACCTCAACCCATATCCCCACCCCAAACAAAAACAAACCATGTGCTGTTTTAAAGCAGTGACAGTATGTATGTGTTTCTGAATGAATAAATTCATCAAATACAAAATTCAAAGCAGATTCCCGAGGATGTCACTGGCATCCCTTTCCTTTTGTAAGATTTGCCACTGGCTAGCGGGACGGGCAGGCCAGCATTCACACAGATGACCAGTTTCATGCCCACTGGGGGCAGCCTCCCCCTGGGAACCCTCAGTTCCCCTTTCTCACTGTGCATCCCAACCTGGGCCCAGCTGAGCCCTGCAGAGAGAGAAGGCCCAGCTTGCTGCCCACTCCTCTTCCACCCAGAAGCACATTGGAAGGTAGAAAATTACTCCCAGAAATTAAATATGCATTTCCACACAAGGATCCCATACAGGACACCCACCTAAGGGACAAGCTTTGCAGCGGGGAGAAGCTGGCGGAGGCTTGACTTTCAGTAGCACCCAGGTCCAGATATTGAGACCTGTTCTGGCTACCCCTGCCGTGTAATAAACCACCCCCAAAACTTAGTGGCTTAAAACAACAAGGATCCTTTCACTGATCTTGGCAAAGAAAAATTTGACAACCACTTCTCTTTGGATCAAACAACTTGTCTTTCTGCGGCTGTGAGAGACAACTTTCTCCTTTGTTTCCTCATTGCCTACACCCACTAGGATTTCTGCCATCTCCATGTTTCATTATTCATCAAAATCCACTGAGGTCTTCATCTTGCCAGGCCTTATTTTAGGTGGTGGGAATACAGAGATCCATCCCTCCAAGTCCCCGTGCTCCGGGGAATATTGTGGTTCATGGGAGCACCCAACATGAAATTACAGCAGTCCCGGTACCTGCTGAGACCTACAGCAGGGGAGCAGGCGGTCTTCCTGAAGCTCAAGGCTGAGCAGTGGCTTCCAGGAGGGCTGCCATGGAGGTAAGAGCCCTCCTGCCTGCCTTCCCTCCCTCCCTCCATCCCTCTTTCTTTCCTTCCTTCCTTCCTTCCTTCCTTCCTTCCTTCCCTCCCTCCTTCCTTCCTTCCCTCCTTCCTTCCTTCCGTCCCTCCTTCCTTCCTCTTTTCCTTGCTCAGCACATTTTCCTTGTCTTCCCTGCCCCCCACCCCATGCCACTCGGGGGCCTGGGCACCTGGGGGGAGGGGCTGCCAGGTGCTGAGTTTTGAACCAACAAATTTTGAACTTGAAAATTTCCAAATAGTAGGTAAGTTTGCTCCTCACATGATCTGCAGTGTGTTTTGTTTTTTTATTTACAACCCTTTTGACACTAAACTTGTGGGTTCTTTGTTGTTGTTTTTCCCCTCACAGCAAATAGTTCAGTTCTCAGACTTTCTGGACACTGGCTGGGTGTCCTACAATGCAATTCAGTTCTGACACTAACTGCCCAGAGTTGGTGCAGACCCCACAGATTGAGGGCTCAGTCCCACAAGACCCTCACATTACATGCCAGTCCCAGGTCTCAGGTCCCAGGTCCCAGGTTGCCACCCGTACTTTCGATCAACCTGCCATAAAGTTGGTGGTTCCCTCAACCCCCTCCTTTGAAACATTTCAAATGACTCACAGGATTCAGGAAGGCACTTCACAAATACCATTTTGTTGTAAAGGATACAACTCAGTCAGCCCAACAGGAGAGACGCACAGCGCACGGTATGGGGGGAGGGTGCATGGACCCCCTATGTGCTCTGTGGGTGGGATGCCCTGCCAGCATCTCGGGGTAGTCACCAACCTGGAAGCTCCTGAAGCTTGCAGCTGAAGGGTTTTTATGGGGGTTTCATCACACAGGCATGATTGATGAAATCATTGACCATTGGTGATGAAACTCAATCTCCAGTCCGTCTGTCCATCCTGAGATCAGGGGGGTGGGACTGAAAATTCCAATTCTTTCTTCCAACTTTGGTTTTCCAGACCCCATCGTAAAGCTATCCAAGGCCCCCAGTCACCAATTATCTCATTTACATACAAAAGACACTGTGGTTACTCCACAGAGTCCGAGAATCTTAGAAACTGTTGAGTCAGGAAACTGGGAGCAAGACCAAGTGTGTATTTGTTACTATATTACAATCCCATGTGTGCCTTCTGCATGCATCTCTTCATCTCTTCCCAGGCAGGGCCTGTTTGCTGACATACTCCTCTGGTCAGGGGTCTTGAGCAGGGCTGGCACCTGTGAAATAGCCTAAGATCAGAGCAGGGGCAGCCCCGAGGCGGATCCCAAGGAGATCATTGGCTATTGTTTTCTGTCCATGAGGCTTTCTGGCGTTGTGATGCTTTGCCTACCTCATTTCTCACAGCACACTTTTAAGTCAAGAGATATAGAATAGCTTTACCTAAAAATAGCTGGGCACCTTAGGTCAGCACATTAAAAATTAAGTTAGGTCTGGAAATCCTTGAGAAAAAATCGATTGTAAGTTTTGAGCTATAACAGTTCCAAGTCCTTGCAGAAAGTCCATTTGCTGAGTTTTGTAGCCAATACACTCACTTGGGAGGATCTGAGTGTGTGCTCAAGAGCCCTTGGACATCTGGAGGAGCTGCTACCTTTAGAAACTTCATCCTATCACATTCTGAGTTTTTCCAGTCAGGGCACTGCTCCGTCTATTGATGTTGGATCATCAGAACAATGAAACCACACATTCTTCAGTCTCTTTCGGAAGAAATCAGGGTCTTGAACACATATTTACTTTTTTTGGAGGGAAATAGTGTCTGAGAAGTATAAGTATATTTTGCATATCGTTGCTTGAACTGTGTTGATTTTTAAAATTCAATGTATTTTGCCTCAATACTTGTATTAAGTGTGGATGTGGAAATGATTGTAGGTGGCATTAACAATCTACAAATCTTTTACTATAATAGATAAAAAAAGAGTTTTGAGGTTGAAAATTATTATATGAGGGCTGTCTGGAAAGTATCCAACCCTGTAGTGGGAAGAATAGAGGTATTTATGGCTGATTTTTTTGCCCACAGCCCTCATATATATAGTTGTGTATATATCTTTCACTTCTGTCTTAGTAGCTCAGGCTGCTAATGCGTACAAATTATCACTCAACTTACAAACAACAGAAATTTATTTCTCATATTTCTGGGGGCTGGGAAGTCCAAGATCAGGGTATCACCAATGTCAGGTCCTGGTGAGGGCTCTCGTCAAGGATCCAGATGGCTGGCATCTTACTTTGTCCTCATATGGGGGAGGGGCAAGGACACTCTGAGGGGGTCTCTTTTATAAGGGCCTTCATCCCGTTCTGAGGGGTCAACCCTCATGACCTAAGCACTTCAAAAAGGTCCCACCTCCTAATACAATCACCTTCAGCATTAGATTTAAACATATGAATTTTGGGGGAGACACTGACATTCAGTCCTTAGCAACTTGTTTGAAAGAACATACATTTAGTTATAAAAATTGTTAAAAAGTGTATTGGGTGATCTAACAGAGCTGGTCTTCAATCAGTTCCCAGTCTCTCTTTTCCGCCTATGGACATAACACACATTTAGTTGTTCTACTTTTTTTGGTCAAAAATTGTAAATCAAGTGCATCCTGGATTTCCTGGCACCACCCATGAGAGCAGGTCAGGGTTTCTCCAACAGTGTCCTCCATCATTCAGTGGGGCCTAGTGGGTCAAGGCTTCCACTGCTTCTCTCCACATCCCACCACCTTCGTTCCCATTTCACGTGGAGCATCTCCTGCCCCTTATCCCCTTCTCTCCCTCCTGCCTCAGCCAGAGCCCCATCCACTCACGTCAGTTCTGGCCACCGACTCCTAAGTCTCTCCTGCCTCTGGTCAACCCCAGGTCCCACCCCCCAAGCCTGCAGCACAGCTTCCCACAGGCTGTGTTGTTTCTCTTCACAAACTCCTTTGCCTGCCTTGCCTCAGGCTCAGCCCTCCAGAGGCTCCCGTTGGTGTAGGCTGCATCCTGAACTCCTTTGTGATCGCCCCAACCAGCACGCATGCCTCTCATGTTCCTCTGCTTCCTGTCATGGTGCCTCGGCCGTGTCTCTAGGTGTCACCAAACATGCCCTTTGCTTTCATACATCATATGCCTCCCCATTCTCTCCTTGTCTCATCTTGGCCAATGAATCCGTACCATCTTTGCTTTATGTCCAGCTCAGACACTCCTGTCCCTGAAACCTTCCATGACACGACTGAATCTCTACTTGTGCTTGGCTTGCGTTTCACTTAGTTTTAGATGAATCTTTCCGAGCTCTCTGCCTTAGACTTTAAGTTCTACTGTCCCTGTCCCTCCTGGCCTGTGACAGTTTTCTCATTTCTGCACCACCCCGCCCCCTCCCCATCTCCAGCTCTCCACTCAGGAGAAGCTCTATAAATTGCAGGTAAGAGACTGTGGCCTTGCACATCTTTGTATTTGTCACCATGTCACTTCTTTCAGTAGCCCACTTTCAGCTGTGAAATGGTAATGCTCATTAATGAGGAAAGAGAAGGGTTTTCACTACAACTGAACATTATTGAAAAACTTTAAAATACTACTCATTAAAATACCAACTCTCCCACTCCAGACTTCCCTACCCCACCTCACTGCTCTACCTTCCTCCAAAATGTGACCACCATACAACACATTTAAATGATTTATTCAGTCTTTCTTTCGCCTCCGGGAATGTAAACCCCCTGAGGGCAGAGAGCTGGCGCTGGGCTGTTTTGCTTCCTGCCTAATGGCTGCTTAGTAGGTGCTTGGTGATTACATGGTGAACGAATGAGTGAGCTCACTTTTATTCTTTTTTTCTTTTTGACTCTGTCTTTCCTAATAACTGCACTGCATAGTTGCAGTAGATTACATATTCAATATCTCCCAGAATCCCCAAGACAACCCCAGGGGACGGTTGGGTTTCTTGTAAACTTTGACTTGCTAGCAGAGGAGCAGGTTTTTAGGACAGAGGTTTAGCACCATCTGCCATTCCTATTTATTTAGGGGACTAGTTATTTAATACCTGTTACTGAACTTAAACTCCTACAGTGCAAAGCCTATTTGCTCACCACTGTGTCTACACAGAGCGCCCACCGGTCCTGCAGACGTTAGGTGCTAAATGCGATCCTGTTGAATGACCGCAGGGAAGGAGCAGCTGAGGTGCCAACTTGAGGGTGACCAGGTGACCAAATGTTGCTGTTTTTGATCAGCCACCACTTAGGGAATATCTATCATGTTCTAGTCAGTTTTGTCCCACAGAACGCCATGTGATGATGGAAATATTCTATAAACCACGCTGTTCAAAACGATAGCCACTAGCCATCTGTGTCAACCACTGTGTTAGTAGGCAAGTACACGCACAGAACATTGAGGACTGTTGGGGTGGGGGGGATGCACCCCTTGAACTGGCACAAGTGTGACATAAGAACTGAACATTTTAACTCTATTTAACTTACACAGCAGTTTTGATAACCACAGAAGGCTACTGGCTTCTGTGTTGGCTGATATTATGGTCTATGCTATGTCATTAGATCTTCAATACTCCCGTAAAGTAGCCTCTCAGCTCCATTTCACGGACAAGGCTACGTGGACTCAGAAGGGTCCAGCAAGCTCTGAAGGTAATTCTCTTCCCACTGTCAGTCTATGACAACATCAGGCAGAGGAGCAGTTAGAACTGTTCATGCCCTGCTGAGAATGGGAACATGCAGAACAGAAGAAGGGAGCAAGTGAGGTTTCGAAAGAGACCTTTTCACCCCTCATTTGTTAGGACGCTTTCATGATTTCACACAGCACTGGAGTGGGCTCGGTTCTAAAATGTATTCTACTGTGTTGTTTCATCTAGCCCTCAGAACATAACCTACAGCTGTAAACTCCGTGTTGAGGTGGAGGAAACAAGCTTCAAAGGTCAAGGGCATTTGGGGAGGTTCCTGTCTGTGGCAGAGGCAGGAGGTGAATGCAGATAATTCTGATCATGTCTGCTACATCTTGCTATTTCTCTTAATCCAGTATTAGCTGAGAAGAATGAAGCAAAGGAATTTGTTGCATTATGTAATTCTGAGCTTCCATCGCCTCTAATGCTTGAAGTCCTCAGTGTGGGGATTTATCGCCACCTCCTGGCATGCTGTGTGCCCTACAAGGGAATGACTAAAATGCAGCCCAGGGAAATTTTTAATGACTCATTAATGCAGCAAGCATGTACTGAGCAGCAACTAAGTGTCAAGCAGTGTGTTAGATGCTGAATGAAATAGGAAAAGACACAGAGCATTAAGGATAGTGGGGGAAGTCGGTATTAATCAACTATCTAAATAGGTATAAAATTACACTATGACAAATTGCAAGTGTATAGAGCCGTAATGAGTAACAGAGATGATATGAGTGTAAAACAAAAAGAATTTAGTGTACAGTTCCCTCCCACCACCCTAATCTGCAGGCTGCTGACAATTCATCATAACTTAGGAATGGCCTCAGAGTCTGAAACTTTCTGGGCTCATGCAAGTCTAGACTTCTCCGGAGCTGCTCCACACCCTTACTTTGAACCAACCAACATGCAGAAGAAAACCCCAGGAAATGCCTGAGGCCTTCCTCTCTCACCTGGCAGACAAGAAGAGACTCTGTGTAAATTAACCAGAGCCTCCAGAAAAGACACTTTCCTATAGATAGTGGGCCAAACCCTGTGTGTTTTCCTTTTCAATAATCTATCCAGTGGTGACGGTTAGAAGGCATGTTTCCTCTAAGGTAGGGTGACCAGACGTCCCGCTTTTGGCGGGACAGTCCCAATTTTTAACAATTTGTCCCGCGTCCCACGGCATTTTAAAAAAGTCCCGATTTTTGGAAAGAATGCACGACAAGCTAGGGAACGGCGGGAGATAGACCCAATTTTTAATCAAGAACCCCCTCAGCCCCGGTCAATGGCGTCCCGCTTTACCAATGTTAAAATCTGGTCACCTTACTCTAAGGGTATGTGATTGAGCCCCAGACACCAGGTGCTGAGTATGTGTTGTATCAGTGCCTCTGCCTCTCTGGGTCCCACCTGGGGCAGCACAGAAAACTTCAGAAATGGCCTCAAGATCCTGCACTTTGTGTTCCCTTGTGCAATTTTTCCTCTGCACCACCTTGCTGCCTGGATTATCTCATCTTTCCAGAAGTCATACTGGTAAGTTCAGAGAAAACACTGCAACACGTCCCTTTAAAATCTCACCGTCTCCCAGCGTCACCGGCACCTGCCTCACTTTGATGGAGGATGCAGGTCCCCTAGAAGTTTCCTAGCCTGACCTTTGGAGGGAGGGAGGTTTGCACAAGTCTGACCTTGGCCCACTGTGGCGGCTGACATGCTGTGTCAGAACGGGGCAGCAGCAAGGCCACTGAGGAGAAGGACGGTCTCTCTCTCCAGGGCTCTGCCCAGGCCTAGTGCATGGCTGATGCTGGGCAGCCCTCAGGCCTCAGAATAGATTCCTTCCCATTAGTCTGCCTGAAACAGAGCTCCTGATGGGATCACTGACCAGAGGAGTATTCTTGGATCCCGCTGCTCAGTCTTGAAGAGGGCTGCCCTCCAATCTGTCACAGAACACAGTCCCTCTTAAAACATCCCTGTGCAGGTCAATTCTGTTTCCTTTGTCCTCAACTGTCAGAAGCCTGAACTGTCTGGCTTATGAACCCACAGACACTATCCCATCCCTCAGGCTAGAGTCCTCTTTACTGCGCCCCTGAAATATGGCTACTATGCCTCTCAGGTCATCTGCGCTCACCTCTGCTGGGATTATCCAGAGGTTTCCAGTCTTCGGACGACCTGGCTGCGTGTCCACCCGCTGAGGCCCGGCTATGAAGCAGTGATTGCAGTTCCCGGAGTGCCCAGCAGGGAGAAGACCCTCGGCGGGATCATAGGCACCTCCGCAGGCACTTCAACAGGTTTAGCACTGGAGGGCCGTTCTGCTGGGCTAAGTAACTGGCATACGGTGGTACCACTATGAGGGTGGCATCAAACCCAGCTCTGTCTGTGGAAGGCTGCCTCTCGCCTGTACCTGGCGAGCCCGGCCAGCCCTTGAGCTGCCATCTGCCTTCTCCACAGGAGTGTCCAGAAGGGCTCTGCCTCTGCCCATCCCTCCGCTTCACCCACCCAACACAGCACTCCTTACTTTGCTTAGTGGACGCCATATGAAACAGAGGCAGGGAATGGTGTGGATTTGCTCTCACACTGTATTCCTTGATGCCTAGATGGTGCTCAGCAAGTGATTACCTGTCCATCCACAAGTGACTCAGCACTGCAGGTCTTTTTTAAGCAGGAGAGATTGGCCACTGAGTGGGCTGAGAGTGTTCTGACAGTCGTCTTAACTCACTGTGCTAAAGAAGGCTCACCATTTGGCCTGAAAGCTTGTCATTGCCATCACTGCTCTAGCTGGTGACTCAGGAGGGTATGAATCATCCCCAGGGCAGTACAGGCACTTGGTCACATGGCTGGGAAGAAGAGAGAGACATCTCCCTTTAATTAGACATGGTGAGTCCAAAAACTGTTTTCTGCCAAAGTGTTCATTCAACAGATACAGAAGTCTAGTTTGTGCCAGGCTCTAGGATGAGCTCCGTGTGGGCAGGAGGGGGGATGAGCGGAGGTAACAGAGAACAGGGGTAGAACGAAGTCTTGGTCCCTGCCCTCAAGTGGATTTAGCAAATCTGAGGCAGATGCAGCTGAAAACGGAACTGCTCTCTGGGAGGAGCTTAGAGACACGCCCACTGACTCCACCCTCTCCACTAGTGTCACATGGATCCTGAGGCCACTTCTCAGCTGTTCCTTCACTTGTCCTCTGGGTGACAATGTCCTTTTATTTTAGGATTATTATTTTTTATAGTCCTGGCTCACTCAGGACTTCAGTCTTTATTACAAGACAACCACTATCAACTCATGGTTCTTATATAAGTATATCTATTAGAGAAGAAAATGATCCCCAAACGAAACTTCTAGAGAAGTGGCTCTTGCCTCTTGGAACAAGGGAAGTAATTTTCTGTTTTTAAAGATTTATTTTATTGTTTTTGACAGAGACAGAGAGAGACAGAGAAAGAGGTGGGCCCAGAGCAGTCTCAGTAGTTGCACATTATCAGTTTTTGACATGGTTTCATTCCACACAGGTGGGCGGGGCCCGATCAGGATGGTAGCTGAGCTGGGGGTCTCCCACATGGGAAGCACACCCCAGTTCAGCATGTGGGTCCTTGGTCCCTGGGGCTGCAAAGCAAGTACTTAACCTGCTAAGCCATCCCTGCTTCCCACAATTTTCATTTATGTCCTAGACCAGGTCCCTCTACTGACCCCTGCTATACTGCTCCCAGAGAAGTTCTGTTATGTTTTTATAGAAAACTACATACAGGCAGTAGAAATCCAGAGTCCTCACTAATTTTCAGATCTGATATTTGGTCCTTTTCCCCCAGGATTGCAGGAGTATGGCGTTCATAAAAAGAAATGCAGGAGCCAACCAAGGCTAAAGAGAGACAGAGGTGGGATGTGAACTCTTACTTGAGAGTTCTCACCACGAGAAAAGCCCAAACCACCTCCACTTGAAGGGAAATATTGTGCTTTGCTCTTCATTGTATCCTCACCACTCTCGGATTACAGTCTGGTATACTGTGGGTGCTTTGGACGTGCTTGGGATGCATAAGGAAGCAATCTGCTGCAGAGGAAAGGAAGCTGGATTGAGTGACAGGATGCCTGGGTGTGACTAAAGCCATTTTGCCTCTTGGGACGTTCATTTCTCTGGATATAAAATGAAGGGATAAATCAGGTAAGGGTCAAAGTTTCTTTTAGTTCTAATGTTTTATTTATTTTTCTGATTCTAGAAGTAAAATCTAAAGAAAGAAAGAAATATAAAGAAAATAATGAATATGACAAATGGATGGTACTTTCCTGATTTGGGATTCATCATTAACCAAAGCACCTACCGGCCCCTTGTGCTGGTATGTCCTAATTATAGGATAAACTTTGAAGGAAGGGTGACTATGTTTCTATTCATCTTTTTCTCCATCTATATAATTATCTATATAATATCTCTATCTCTATCATCTCTATTTCTATCTCTATGGGAAGTGACACAGAACCTGAAGGATATACTCATTGATTACTCAGACTTTTAAATCAAATGAGTTCTCCCTCTACTACTGTCCAATACCCAATTCACATTACAAATTGGATCAATGACACATTGATTTGGGACAAGAATCTTACTGTAGTATTTCTTTTGCTGATTAATCTTGAGGCACCAACATAAATCAGCCTGCTGTTAGCACTTGTTACACAACAGGGGATCAACAATACTAAATTACCCTCTGGCAATTGGCATGAGTTTCCATTGAAAATCAGTCTGTTGGATGAAAAATGGGTAGAATAGCAGATTTTGTAACTGGTTCTGAAAGTGGTTGTTCACTTCATCTCCTCGGCTCTTCCTAGAATAAAATGGTTTATTCAAGATCCATTCCCATTTCACCCTACACCCAAGTTGTTCCACAATGTCATGGTGACAATGATGCCGTGACTGCATCTCAGTTAGGATCCTACTGCAATGCCATCAACCACCAGGTCTGCCAGCCCTGGAGAGGGTGAGCTGTACACCACAGCTGGGGGCAGTGACAGCAATGATGGCCTGAGCTACTTCCATCTGCAGAAGTAGAATGTGTTTGTAAGAAATGAACACAGGCAGGGCCACTGCCTCAGAAGACGTGCCCTCGCATTTCCTGGAAAGGATGTCTATATTGTAGGTGGCATCGTGGTGTATACGATGCATATGTATCTTTAAGAAGCCAGGTCGACCAGAGTCCAAATTTACTCAAAACTAGTAACCCAGCCGAGGGAAGGGATTTTGCAACGTGAGAAAATCTGAGGAGTTGAAGGGCCTCCCTCACCCCTCCCAGCAGCACAGGCAAATCTCTTTCTCTCCTCCAATCAGCCCCTTAGGGGAAGAATGGAAAAACTCGGCCTGGACCTTCAGAGCAGTTCCCTGCAGAAAACTCTCAGCTTCCTCTGTGCTAGGTCTTGCCAGGCACCAAAAGGGAGTACTGCCTCCCACAACCTGGAGTCTAGGGCCTGCTAGAGAAAGGGTGAGGGTTTATTTGGGAAGGGCCAAGAGATGCCCCTGAGGCAGAACTCAGGCGCATAAACAGAGAGCAGGGACATAAACCCACAGAAACAGGAGGCCAAATGTGGAAATCAGACCTCTCACCCTGTCTTTATCTCCCTGCAGAGCCTGAGACAGGTAAGTGTGAGCCCTCCATGTAGTTCCTTGGGAGAAGTCTCCTTCCAAATGCGTTGATTTTCCTCTCCCTGGGGAGTAACCCCAGCAAGGACCCAATTTAGAGAAAAGATTGCAGGGCACAGGGCGCAGGGGACATTTCCGGAGAGTTTGCCAGTAGGGACCATAGCTGGACTCCTCCCACCCGAATAGGGACAAGGTCAGGAGCCGCAGCAGTCGGACAACTTAGCCTCTGCTACCAGACCTGGAATCACATCCTGCCGGGTGTAACCTGGTAGCAGGCGAGGGTCTGAGTCCAAGGTGTGATGGTGCCCCTCACTGGCTGTCCTGCATTGGGACCTGGGGCCATATCCTGTTGTGTAGAGTCCGGGAGCTGGCTGTCTTTGAGCCTTACAGGTTCTGTCAACTTCTTCGGTTCTAAATCTGTGCAGTGGTCAACACTACTTGACAAGAGATGCTGCTTTAATTAAACTTCTACTGCACTTACTACATGCCAGGCGTGGCTTAAATGCAACGCTGATGTTTGACCATGAAATCCCCTAACCCCCTGCTGGCCCCATTACACAGATCGTTCAAGATCACATACCTTGTCAGTGGCAGAATTTGAACCCAGTTGGTTCTACAGGCTACACTTACAGTCACCAAGCTACACACCTCTGATCTAGTGAATCCAGGAACACCACAGCAAAAAGGGCAAAATTCCAGACCGACAGTAGACCATCTGCATGCACTCTAGTCAGACACAGGCAGCAAAGACCCTGGGTGGGAGAGGCCAGAAGTTCTGATGCTCCCACCGTGCTCAGGTGTTCAGGGACTGCTCAGGGGCTGTGGGCCTGGGCCAGAGCCCAGGGTTCTTGACTTAACCGCTCAGCATCATCCAGGCAGCAGCTGTTATGTGGACGGCACCTGGCAAAGTGCTGCATCCACTGTGAGGACAACAAAGCTTCTTCCTGAGCTGAGCATCTCCACTGTGAGCTCAGGGCCAGTGTCCTGCTCTCACTGACAGAAGCCAGAACCCTGCTGCGGTGCGAGAGGATCTCCTGGGGCCTTGTTCTAATGCAAATGCAGAGTGTGATTCAGCAGGCGGGGCTGGGGTCTCTAGCCCACCCCCTCGGGATGCACAAGCTGCTGGTACAGGGACCACACTGTGGGAAGCAGCAGTGTAGATCCCAGGCATCTGGGATCAGAAGGAGGAAACCCAGGCAGGTCTGAAGAGCTCAGGGGAGGCACCCCGGAGGAAGTGGGGGTCCAGCAGGGTGGTAGAGGGAGCAGGAGATAAGGAGGCATTGTGCGTTATGGGGCGTTGTGGGGCAGCCCACAGGAGGTGATGTGGGCAAAGAAACCGAGGGCCAGCTGGGGAGATGCCCGGTGGGTCTGCTGAGCCTGCCTGGGGTGGTGATGCTGGGGGGCTGCGGAATGAGGGACAGGAGGACAGGGGGCTGCGGAGTGAGGGACAGGAGGACAGAGGAGACCATGCTGCTGGTTTATACACAGGTGAGGCAGACCCCCGACAGGGAAGCTGTCCCCTCATATTTGCATATTTATCTCTCTGTGTGGAAAGTAGGGAGCAGCCTCCAAACAGGCACCTGGCCTCCCCTCCACCAGGCTGATGAATAAGGAAGCCTCCCTTCCCCTAGGAGTGCCCTCCAGGCCTTCCCCAGTGTGTGTGTGTGTGTGTGTGTGTGTGTGTGTGTAGGGGGGCGGGGACCCGAGGCCACAGTCAGGCAGGAGATGCATTAAAAGAACCTGCAGCTAAGCTCCTCTGCCCTTGGTAGGGGCAAGCGAATGGGAGCCGGGGTCAGGGTGGGGCGTCTACTGATACCTGGAGCGCCAGAATGATGGCTCCTCTCAATGCCCCCAGCTTCTCTGCTTGTAAATCAGGAGATGAAACGAAAGGGCTCCTCACCCCAGGTCTCACTTGCTGTGATTCAGCCACAGAGGAAGGCAGATGCTTTGTGACTGCCTAGGAAGCACTGTTCAAACGCAGAGGAGCCCTGTCCAGCGGGATGCGAGCCTCACTGTCATGTGAAATTTTCTAATAATAGTATTTAAAAGGGTAAGAAAAAACCAAGCATTTAAGAGGTAAGAGATAACGGTATTTAAAAAGGCAAGAAAAGACGGCCTGGCCCTTCAGCTGGTATGAGGAGCTGAGAGCCGTTGCGTGGGTCCAAGCTTCCATTCTGAATCCGGGTGTCTGATGCCCTCACACCTGGGTAACACCCCCCATCTCCCCGAAACCCTGGCCTGTGTGTCCCCAGCTGCCACACACCAGGGAGGGCCCTGGCGTTCACACTGGCTTTACAGTGTTTCTGAAATATTACTCTGGGGAGGAACTCTCTTTAGCAATTTGACAGAATTCAGCATTTCTTTTCTTCCTTCTCCGAAAAGCAGTAGGGCAGACAGCTTAGCTTAGAGACAGGAATGAGGAGGGCTCTGGAGCCGTAGTGACCGGGTCAAACCCTGGCTCCACTTCTGAAATGGCTGGGAGGCCTTGAGCAGGCCACTTTGCTTCTGTGCCTCAGTCTCCATCAGGTGTGAAACGACCAGCCCCATGACTGGTTAATGCAATAGCATATGTAAACATTTTGCACAGTGCCAGGTACATAGACAGCACCAAAAAGAAGGTAGCCTTTATCTTCTCTTCTTGCCCTCAGGACCAGGCATGTCTGTTTTGGGGTCTACATGTCCGTTTGTGCCATTCCTGACAAGTACTTCTATCCCAGAGAAGTGTACCTGACCACACCTGAATCACATCCATGCACTAGACATCATTTTAAGTCCTTTTACCTGGTTTAACTTCATTCTCACAACAGTCCTATCAAGTAGGGATCATAGATGAGGAAACTGAGGCACAGAGAGGTAAAGTAACTTTCACGAGGTCACACAGTAAATGGCACCGCTGAGATGTACACCTGGGAAATCTACCCTCAGAGCTGTGCTGTTGATCTCTGTTGCTTCACTGTTATACCAGAGATAGGACTCCCAAGGGAGGGGACTTTGACCTTAAGCTCCAAAGAAGGACTGCAAACCAGGGCAGAAGCCTTTAAGCAACTGAAATGATGACCTGAACCCAGATCCCGCCACGGCAAATCCTATCAGCAGACATTTATGAATTTTTACATTTTGCCTGCCACCTGTTATCAGCTATCCCTGCAGCTTCCTGGCCGCCCACATCTTTCTGTCGGGATTCTATTTTCTGGAGCATCACTCCCAGCAGGCCTCTGAGATTCCTGGCAGGGCACCAGAGTTCTGACGTGAGTCTCTGGGGTGTCCTTCTGGAGGCCCCATACCCAGGCTCTGCAGCTCCAGTCCCTCCCATGGACCCTCCTCCCTTCCCGCAGGGCACCTGACGTGGCTTAATTCCCAGCTCTGCCCCACAGCTTGTTGCTAAGTAGCTAGTGCTTGCTGAGAGGTGCGGAAGGAAATCCTCCTGGTGACAAAAACAAACCCTCGTGCCCCCAGAGGTGCGCGCACCCGCGTGTGGCTGGAAGCTGAGCCTCCTGCCCTCCCGGGCACTCACTTGGCCCTGCAGTAGAACCCCAGGACTGCAGAACAGATGGGAGCGCAGAGTGGGGTGAAATGGAGCCACCTGGTTCAAAGCAGGGAGGCCACCGTTTTCTCTCCTTTGGTACCAAACAAACCAAAACAAATACACAAATCACCTGTCTTTCTCCCCTGGCAGCTTGTCCCTGAGAACCTCACTGTGACTCAGCTGATCACAATGTCCACGCAGAGGGGGAAACGAAGGTGTGAGGGAGGCAAAGGGGAGCGCTAGTGGGTCTTTGCCTTGGACAGGCCGCTTTTATCTGTTGCTCCTCCCCTGGGGGATGTGTTGAGAAGCCCCAACTGCCATGGCTGGGAGAGGGAGAGACAAGGAAGTCGGGACTGCTCTCCCTTCAGTCAACTGCAATACAAAGCTGGCTCTAGTCTTGCCAGGGGCCTTGACGTAATTTATGGGGCCTGCTGAAAAATGAAAATGTGGGCCCCTTGTTAAAAAATAATTATCAAGAATTTCAAGACGGCAACAGCAGAGCGTTAAACCAAGTACAGGGCCCTTCTGGGTGCAGCTGTATGGATGGCAAGCCCGTGAAGCCAGCCCTGGGTCTTGTCCCCACATTGCTGTCGGATGGAGTGAGTACCCAGGCGGATCTAACCCTTCACTTCTCTACTGAAAGCTGTTAGATTCCCACCCCACCACGCCTCCCGCACCCCCAGGATTGAAGCCACCCTGCTTGGCCCAGTCCCTCATGGCCCTTCTGGACCTAGGGCCTGCACATCTCTTCAGCTTCACCTTCCAGCCCACGGCTCAGGTACTCCATGCCTGTAATGATCCACTGCAAAGCCTTCCAGAGCACTTTGATGCTTTGCCTACACTTTTCTCTCTGCCAGAAATATCCCTTTTCTCTCTCGCTCCTTGCTACTTCCCATTAGACCTGTGTCACTCAGCTCAAGGGTCACCTCCTCTGAGCTGTCTTCCTAGACTGCTCTTTTCTTTCAACCGTGGAGCCCACACTCTCTGACACTTAAGCTTCTCCTAGGAGTGACCACGGAACCCTGCCTATATCGATGTGTTGAGGACACTTACCTCTCATCATTGTACTGATTAACTTATATGCCTGCCCCCCCAACTCTGCTATGAGGTCCTAGAAGGGAGGGTCATGCCTATAGCTCTTGATCAACCCCATGGGTCATACACAGTTCTTTTCTTATTTATATGAAATTAATCAAGAGGATTTTTTCAACATGCAGAGTTCCACATTTCTTTCAAAATTCTCCTCCAAAGATTGATCACTTTGATGTATAACTGAAGGAAATTTCGTGGTGATATTTTGTAAAAAGCACTTTTCATTTAAAGAAAAGAGGAGTGATTTATTTTTTTTCTGACTATAAAGGTAAAATCCATTTGTAAAGAAAAACTTAAACATAATAATTAATAATTGTCCCCAAACCTACTACTTAGAAAGAGCCACTATTATCCAGTAACATTGTTCATTCATCGATACAAGTATTTATCGATCATTGACTGTGTTTCATGCATTGGGAATACGGCGGTGGTTTATACTCACAAAATGCCTTTCCTTCATCCTAGTCACTGAGTTTGCATGTGCTCATGTATTGTTCTGCACACACACATACACGCAAGCACGTATGTTTGCAATTTCTAACTAGATTTATCCATTTAGTGATACGTCATGAAAAATCTTTTCTTGCCACTGGCTTAAAGGTATGACCCTCTTCTTTATGGCTGGTGTCTTTCATAATTTATTTAACCAAGTCTTAACTCTTAGACAATTGTTTAAAACTTCACTCTTATCAATACCTTGGTGAAATTATTAATAGTTTATTCATAAAGTTATTCTGGTTTTCTCCTAACATAGATTGCTGGTGAAGAGTGTACACTTTCTAATTTGGATGCATATTGCCAATGACACCAAGAGTTCGTCATAGTACTCATGTATTCTGCATCCCTGACAATGTTGGGTGTTAGGGCTCTTCCTAATCTCTCCTCTGATAGAAGGAAAATGATATCACATTATTATCATGCACTTTGCACTTTTCTAACTTCTAGTGAGATTGACTATCTTTTTTTTTTAAATATATTTTTATTTATTTTTGACAGAGAGAGAGAGAGAGAGATACAGAGACAGAGACAGAGAGAGAACTGAACTGGGGGAGCTCCCAGTTCAGCATATGGTTCCGCATGGGCCGGGGCTGGGATTCGATCCTCGGTCCCCGGCGCTGCAAAGTGAGTGCTTAACCCACTGAGCCACCCCGGTGTCCCCAAGATTGACTATCTTTTGTATTTCTTTTTAGAAAAATAATAAGTAAGCTTGATTGAATTTTTCTTTTTTTCTTTTTTCTCCTGAACAGAGGTTTAAACTTTTAGGTAAAGCCCATCAGTATTTTTCCAAATAGCTTCTGGTTTTTGAAAGGCCTCCCCCACACTGAGATTGAAATATTCCCCTTTATTTTCTCTCTATCCGTCTCTCATTTACCTTTGAATATTCACATGTATTTTGTGAATGTAATGGCTAGACAACTGTTACATGATTTAATGAAGAATCCATTTTTTCCTTACTGATTTCAAATGCCACATTTACGCCATGTACTGGGAGCCTCTGTTGAAACTTGTTATTCTTTCTTTGGCTGTCAGTCAGCCTATTCCTCTGTCAATACGGTACCATAGTGCCTTAATTACTGCAAGCTTAGAATATATTTTAATATGTGGAAAGAGTCCCATTTTCTTCTTTTGATTATGATTGATAATATATTCTCCCAGAGGAACTTCAAAATAATGAAGTCAAATTACAGAACAGCCAAACAAAGCAAAACCCAGTGAGATCTTGATGGAGGTTGCTTGGAGCTGCTCCGTTCCTGTAGGCAGAGCTGCGTCTCTGATACTGAGTCGTCCCCCCAGGAACCAGGAGCATCCATTTGCTTATTTATGTCTGCCCTCTGATCGGGCCCGGGCTGTGAACAGCCGTCTCCCCTTCTCACCGAAGCTCTGGATGGAGGCTTTGAGTGCTCAGAACGGCCTCAAGAGGGACTCCGGGTTGGAATGCGCAGTGGCAGTTGTAGCCACTGCCAGGTAAGTCAGTCTGCCGGATTCAGAGGGGCTGACACAGAGAAGGGATTTAGGGAAATACTGCCCAGGAGTAAATGTCTTTCCTTGAAAAAATTGCCACAGTCCCGGTCTCAGTAGGGGTCACGCATAAATCCTTTCCAGAGTGGTGACAGGTTGCTAATACGGGTGCATTTCCCAGGGCAGTGCTTTATATAAGTTTCTCTTACATCTCCTCACCACTCGTCTAGGCAGGGGATGCGGTCCCTGTACCAGGGAAGTCTAGAGCTCGCCGACCTGGCCCAGGCTAGG
This sequence comes from Craseonycteris thonglongyai, assembly GCA_004027555.1. Classification (NCBI taxonomy): domain Eukaryota; kingdom Metazoa; phylum Chordata; class Mammalia; order Chiroptera; family Craseonycteridae; genus Craseonycteris; species Craseonycteris thonglongyai. The sequence goes on from PVKE010008531.1 coordinate 42,534, forward strand.
TAGCTGGTGCTCTCAGATAGGATCCTAGATATGTCTTCCTCCAAGCCTTTCACTATAAATGACCCTGAGCAATGAGGGACCTAATAACAGTCTGAAAACCCAGACTGGGTGTGGGTGGGGATGGAGGGGAGGCAGGCCAGTAGCTGCAGGCTGGGAGCCCAGGAACCGGCCACAGGGAGCGGATCCCAGGAAGCTGGCTGGGACTCAGAAGCTTCCCCTGGCTCTGAGCCCTATATTGAAGGCAGCCCAGTGAGACCCAAGAGTTTTGAGGTTCAGACAAGAGCTGAGGTTCTGTGGCTATGGTGGAGGCAGGATCAAAACAGGTGGGGCAGGGGAGAATGAGGATGTGGGAGAGAGAAAGATGTGGTGGGGTTGCAGCCCGGGCAAGAGCTCCCTGTTCAGACCAAGGGCCAGCCTCCCAGGACCCAGGGCCTCCCTAGTAATCCTTCTAAGCTCAAGGACCTTGGACGAAGGGAGTAAGACCCCCTGGCACCCCAGCGATGGGCAGCCTGCTGGAGGTACTGCAGGACTTGGAATGTTTCTTTTCACACCATTTAAAAGGAGATGTTCCAACAAAGTGTCTCCCAGCTCTGAACACTCAGACTCCTGCAGACTCCGCCAATCTCTTGTCTCCCTGGAGCAAACCACTTCCCCACACCTCCTGCCTTTCATCACCATCCAGCCCACGGATGGCGATTTCTCTAAAACACACATTTCACAACGTCACTCTTCTCTTTAACAACTGTCCTGTCCCCTCTTGCCCAGAGGAAACAGCATAGACGCTGGGCCTTCAAGACAGGGTACTGAGCTGTCATCACCCCGCCCCTCCCGCCAGACACCAGATATGCCAAATTATTTGTTTTTATTCAAATCCTCTATATGCTTCTAGTGCTAGTTTAATTTAACCAACGTTAGACTTTCCGTATGTGTCAGACATGGTGCTAGACCCAGACAAACCCAGAGATGAAGATGAAGATGCAGCTGCCGCCCTCCACCGCTGTCATATATTGTTATGCCTTTGCTAGCTCAGGCTGGAGCCTCTGTCCTGGATTTATGCTTCTTCATCCTGCTATGGAGCCTTCTCTTGGGTACTTGTGTTATGTTATAGCTACGTGCCTGTGTCTGCCCTGCTAAACTCAGGTACACTACCAAGGGGGAAAGGCCGTCTCGTGCCTGTCTTTGGTCCCTCAAAGCACAGAGCAGGCCACAGATAGGCGCCTCATTGAAAGAATGAACAGCCAAGTGAGCCCTAGAAGCAATTACAGGCACATCTACGTAAAGGATATCTGAGTGTTTGACATGTCCTTCTGTTGTCTCCTAAGGGACACCAAGGCAAGCCACACAGCTGTGGTGTAATGGAAAAGCGCCAAGTGTGGAGTCGCACGGGCCTGGGTTTGCATTCTGTCCATCAAGCTATTTGGATACAGTGTTGCTAAAATGAAATGAGCTCCTGGCCAGGAATAAGTAGCCCGTGGACAAAATAGCTCTTGATTGCTTCCCGGGGCTGACCTCACCCTGAAGTCTCCATAGCAGGCACTTGGGCCAGCAGCCTCTGGCACCAGGCAGACCTAGTGGCACGTGGGGCTGGCTTACAAGTGCCCTAATTCTTCACTGTGTAAGTTAATGACCTCCCAGTGCATCTTCTGAGAATCCAAGTGAAGCTCGTAGCCAGCGCTAGATTTTTCCTGATGTCCGGGAATTATGGCCAATGCCCCAAATCTGGGAATCAGAGGTGCTGAGCACCCCTGATTGCAGCGTCAGAAGGCTGCTGGCAGCTGGAGTCAGCCCTACGCTAGTGGAGTTTACTAAAAGGAGCTAATTCAAGAACCAGTCCTGCATCCAGCCACCAATCACCGGCAAGCAATCAATTAACAGCCACTTCTTCCTGAGAGCTTCTTGATTATTTGATTTAAAAAAATCAACTCTTCAATTTATCTGGAGTTTAGTGTCTGCTGGGAGGAGAGGATCTGGATTTATTTTCTGTTCTCTCCTCACAAAAAACCTACCAGATGTCCCAGCAGTCGGTAGTCTAAGATGGCATCTGATTGTAGACTACGTCTCAGATGGGGCGGGGCGGGAGGTTGATTCTGACCGAATTGTTTGTGCCAGTTTTTCTGTTGTGGCACCAGTATTATATACTGTTTTAATTACTGAAGTTAGAACACATGTTTACATATCCGACAGAACAAGTATTCTATTTACCTAAAAGTCAGCTACTCTCACATAGTTATTCTTCTAAGTGGACCTCAGAATAATCTAAAATTGACATTTCATTATACCTAAAACTAATTACAAAATAATTGATGTCTTTATAATATGTAATTTTGTTATCCAGGAACATCGTGTTTCTCCCCATTTAGTTAAGTCATCTTTTATGTCCCTCAAAGTATTCTTCATGCAAGTCCCACACTTTTTTCCTAAAGGTTGCTTCTAGGCATTCTATTTTATTGCTGTTATAAGGGTTATCTTTTTCTAATGTTTTCTGATTAATTACTGATGGTATCTAGGAAAGCTAATGAGTGTTATACATTCAACTTATATCTACCCATTTTAAATTAATTATTATTAGTCTAATTTTTTCTGTTGGTTCTCATGGAACTTTGGGGAGCAGTACATGGTCCCAAATTAATGATAAATATATCTCTTAATTTCTGATACTAGTGCTGATTTTCCATCTTACTAGATAGAGGATAATTTCTATAACAAAATAAAAAACAGTGGTCAAAGTCAAGGGTGTCCCTTCTTCGATCTATATTTTAATAGATGTTTATTGTAAAGGACAGTGATGCCAATGTGGGTGTAAGATAACAGGCCTTCCTCAAATGAAAGCATTTCCCTCCATTATTAGATTTTAAAGATTGTTTTTCTTTTAGAGGATGCTGTCATTTTTAAATGCACCTATCCAAATGGTTACATGTTTTTAAAAAATACTGCTATAATTACTTTATAAAGTATTTATAGTTTTTGTAATGCTATACTATCCTTAAACTCCTAGGGAAAAAAGACATACTTAATTGTGGTCAATGATTGCTTTAATATACTTCAAATATAGAGTACTAGAATTCATTGAAGATTTTTTTTTAAGATTTATTTTATTGCTTTGAGAGAAGGTGAGAGAGAGAGAGAGACAGAGAGAGAGAGAGAGAGAGAGAGAGAGAGAGAGAGAGAAGGGGGAGGGCCCAGAGCAGTCTCCACAGCTGTACTTCATTAGTTGTGACATAGCTTCATTCCACACAGCTGCCAAACTGCACCCCGTGCCCCCTGCTTCCTGCATGGGAGGTGAGAACCTTTGCTGCCGTGCCATCCTGTTACACTGCACTGCAGTTCAGCATATGGGTCTGCACACGCTGCACAATCCCCAGACCTCATAGCTGCAAGGCAAGAGCTCAATGTGTTGAGCTATCCTGGCATCCCCCATAGAAGGTTTTTATATCTCTGTTTAGAGGTAAGACTGATGCTAGATTAAGAGCTGAGCTGGAAGAAGGTGACTACTTTGGGATGCCTCTGGGTTTGACTTCTGTGATGGAGAAGAGAAAGGGGAGGCAGGAAAGGATGCAGAAGAATTGGGAAGCATAAAGGAAGACACGAGGCAAACTTCACCTATTTGGAGCACTTTCTCACATTGTGATTTTTCCCAGTCTCTCTACCTGTCCAGAAGAATGCAATTTAAAATCAGTAGCTTCCCCATTAATAGCAGAATTTTACTGCGCTGGCTGTTAACTGAGTTTCCCTAAGTGAGATGCTGGCTATTGTTTAAGATCTCTATCTATCAGGTTCATCCTTGTATATAAAAATGACCACATAGCTCACGACTCACCATTATGTAACACCAGCCTATTGTAATTTTTGAATTAACTTGCCTTATTCTATTTATTAGTATTTGATTACACAAATATTCTCCTATGGTTTTATTATGCTTGTATTTGAGAGAATTATAATTGCATTCCTTAGAAACAATGCAAAATTCAAATGAGCCTTCCCCAGTGAGTTTAAATACAGATATTTTACTCTACTTTTTTTCTGAATTTATCAGGGGTTATTATAGTCTCTGTGTTTTGTTTTTTTTTAATACGAGCAAGTGATGATTGTGTGATTTTCAATTATTATTATTATTTTTTACTATATACCTTCTTTGATTTCTGAGGCTTGGAATTGATTTGTAATGTCCCTAAATAAAAGACAAAGGTGGGTGTGAAACTTTTTTTTCTCAGAAAACAACAACATGGCTAACATGTTGCTCACCTACCCACCCATTTTTCCAAGGGAGAAAGATGACCTCATTCTGTGGTGGCCCCTTGGTATTAATTACAGGCTTGATCTGTGGGTGAGGAGTCCTAGGCCAGAGCCAGGGACAGTCCTCCACTCTGAAAACCTTCCATGCAGGGCAATCCAATGCCTGCTCAGCTGATCTTCCTGGAGGGGGTGGGGGTGGGGGGGCGCTCCCATCTCCTGCCAGGATCACCTGACAAGTGCCTGCAGGCCTTTCTGCCTCTAGCTTGACCCTCCCATGTTGCCAATCCACTGTCTACACTGCTGCCAAAACAAACTACTTAAAAGGAGGCCCTGTTGACCTCTCTAAGGTTTATCCCATTCATTCGGTGGTCGCCTCCCTGCCTGACTGATATATATATTTTTTAATTTTTATTTACTTATTTATTTTTTGACAGAGACAGAGAGAGATACAGATACAGAGACAGAGAGAGAACTGAACTGGGGGAGCTCCCAGTTCAGCATATGGTTCCGCACGGGCTGGGGCCGGGATTCGATCCCTGGTCCCCGGCGCTGCAAAGTGAGCGCTTAACCCACTGAGCCATCCCAGCTTCCCCTGACCGATATATTTTATGCTCTAGCAAAATGAACTTTTGTACTTGCCAGTGTACCTC
>PVKE010008532.1:0-47380 GCA_004027555.1 Craseonycteris thonglongyai
ACACACACACACACACACACACACACACACAATCTCTTTCCATGTAATTGACTGCATTTGGGGGGTAATCTGGTTTTGTAGGTTGAATGCTCCATCGCATTATTTATTTATTTATTTATTTAATTTATTTTTGACAGAAACAGAGACAGAGAGAGACAGAGAGAATGGGGAGGGCCCAGAGCAGTCTCCATAGTTGACATTAGTTTTCCATATAGTTTCACTCCACAGGTGGGCACAGGGCTGCGCAGGGCAGGAACTGGGCCCGGAGCCTCCTGCATAGGTCCCGGCAAGAACTGAACTGGGGGCACACCCCAGTTCAGCATGTGGGTCCACACGGGCCAGGGCCGGGATTCGATCCTTGGTCCCCGGGGCTTCAAAGCGAGCTCTTAACCTGCTGAGCCATCCCAACTTTCCCTCCATTGCATTTTAAAGACTGGTTGGAGCTAATGTATTGCACAATTCAAAGATTCTCGTGTAATTATTTTCAATATAATATGTTCTCCTATTTGATATTATTTTGGGGGGCCTATGGTGTGAAGTGATTTATTTTATTTAAAGATGAACATCAATAGTAGATGCATGGGTAATATTGCTTTGCAGGCGTGTTGATCTCTTAATTTATACTTGAAAGTTTCTACATGGTGCTTAAGACTTCAGTCGTTAGGTTGAAAAATTAACAAGTGAGATGATCTATTATAAATAAGTCTCTGAATTTGGACAGTTATGACAGTAATCTCAAGATTGTAAAATTGTCAGAGTAAACTGCATAGGGTTCAAAATATCTGTTTATTGGTGGTCTCTGGTATGTATTTCTTTTTGCATTAAAGATATTCTGGGAAATATGGACAAATTTATCAAGTCAAATAAAAAAAGATCAGACCCTTCCATTTAGTGGTCACTGTTGTTTATATTTTGATGAATTCCTTTCTGCTCTTTTTTTCTATGCATATTTCTGGTCACTGAAGTGGGATCATATTTTGCTCACTTGGCAATTATAATGGATTCTTACCATTGTGTCAGACATTGTACTAGACACTGAGGATATAGTGGTGACTGAGACTGACACTGTCTCACCACTATCGTGGGAGAAACCAGACAGTAAATAGTTCATTTGCAGCTCAGCATTGTAAAGGATTTGATGGGGAAAACAGGGTGCTATGGAGCACTGAAGAACCCTAAGAGTCAAATGTGCATCCTGCTCTTGAAAAGGTAAACCTAGGGGAAGCCAGTTGATCTTCTGCCTCCTGAATGATATTTTGAAACAGCTTCCTATTTATTGTGACTTTTTTTTTATGGCACTTTTCTACCATTCTGGTTCTACTATAATCCCCGTACTCTATCCCACTCTTAACACCTAGCCCAGCAAAAGAGGGAGTTTCTTCTTTCATATCATTTCTTTGCTTGGAGTAAGAGATTCTCAATTGAATAGTTGAAACCAGCTCAGCTTCACTCACGGAGAGAGATGGTTTCCTTTTGTAATAACAATGTGACCACATCAAAGCTTCTGGCCCTTGGCAGTGAATACCCTATAATATGTTTCTTTTGTGGAAAATAAGAGTAGTTTGAAAAAAAGTTTGGTATTATCTGAGCAACCTGGTTTGCTTTCTGTATTACTTTACCTATTGCCACGGAACACATTTCCCCTAAACTTAGTGGCTTTAAACGATGATATTTGTTTTCTCACAGTTTCTGTGGGTCAGGAATCTGGGAACAGTTTAGCTGGTTTCTCTAGGTCAGGGTCTCTAACAAGTTGTAATCATTGTGCCAGCTGGGGCTTCAGTCTCATCTGACAGCTTGACTGGGGGAGGATCTGCTTCCAAGCTCATCCATGAGATCGTTGGCAGGATTCGGTTCCTTGCAGGCTGTTGGACTGAGGGCCTCAACTCCTCATGGGTTCTTGTTGGAGGCTGTTCTCAGTCCTTGGCACTTGGGCCTCTCCACAGGGCAGCCCACACATGGCAGCTTGCTTCCCTCAGGGTGAATGTGTAAGAGAGAGCAACAAAGACAGAAGGTGCAAAGAAGGTAGACATCCCAGTCTTCAATAACCTACTCTCAGAAGTGACATCCCATCTCTTTTGCTATGTTCTTTTCAAAAGAAGCAAGTAGCTAGGTTTGGTTGATACTCAAGGGCAGGGAATTATACAAGGGTGTGCATATTAGGAGGTGGCGATCATTGGGTACCGTTTTAAAGGGTGCCTATCACAGCTTCCTTCATGGTCCTCTCTCAACTGGTATTGTCTTAGGATTCAGTGTTTCCTACCTTTATTATCATTAGCATATTGCCTTCTGTCAGTAGCTTGTAAACCCAATGAGGGCCAGGACCATGTCTGTCTTGTTCATAGCTGTGTCCCCAAGTCTTAAATCTGTGGCACAAAGTGATGTTCAATACACATTTGTTGCCAAGTTCTTCCTTCTGCTGGGTCTCTTGGACCTACCCTGTTTGCCCAAACGGAACCAAGGACCCTCGACCTAGAACGAATTCCTGCCTCTCTTTCCACCCCTTCACACCCCATATTTTGGGAGCTTTGGCTCCTGCAGCTCACGGGCCTTTGTCTTCATTCTCCTTTTCTGCCCCTCTCCCACACTTACACCTGCCTCCAGGGCCCTGGCCTCCTTGTTCCAGGAAGAGAGTTTGGAGTCTCTCCCCAGAGGGAAAGATTTTGGTGAGACATTACCATGTAAATCTTCCTTGTTATGGGCAGATATGACCTGGTAGCCTTAGGAGCATCCTGGGTCCCCTGTCTTGATGCAGGTCCTGAGGAAGAACATATAGGGATGGCTGGTCCCTTCCTTTCCAAAAAAGGTAAAATATGGAGGTGAACTTCCTGGATACTGAATAAATGCTAAGTTCGATTTTGGGAGACTCCAGTTTTTCATACTCAGAGGTAAATATTGTTACATTGAAATAGAGTTCAGCATTAACTAAGAGAGATAACCAAGACTAGTCATTTTCAAAAGAAATGTAGAAATAGGAACTTTTCTTATTTTGTTGATGGTTGTAACCTTTGCTCTGTAGATGTCTGTTTGTTACTCTTCATATTAAGCTTCCCGGTTGAATTTTACTTTTCTCTCTTGCCTCCTGTCCCACATAATCCTGTTTAGGAAAGGATGTAGGTAATAGTGGTGTACTAATAGGGAACTGTGGACTCTGCTTAGCTTTACCACCTTCCAGTTTCATGACCTTGGACAAGTTATTTAACCTCACCTGTAAAATAGAGATAATGAAGTAACCAATCTTTAAGGTTAAAGGGAGAAATATATGAAATGATATACTCAAAGTACTACACACATAGCCTGGCATACAGTAGGCACTTAATACGTATTAGCTGTATTTATTGTTTGAAAACAAATACTAGATGACCTGTCTGCACTGAGGTGGGAATGCAAGGTATAGACTTGATTGAGGATGTGATTATAAAAAAAAACCCATGGGAAGCCGGGATGGCTCAGTGGGTTAAGCGCTCTCTTTGCAGCGCCAGGAGCGAATCCCGGCCCCGGTCCGTGCGGATCCATGTGCTGAACTGGGGAGTCCTCCCAGTTCAGTTCTCTCTCTGTCTCTGTATCTCTCTCTCTCTCTGCCAAAAACAAAAAACAAACAAACTAAAAACTAAAAAAAAAAAAGAATTTGATTCTGCCTAAAGTTATAACCACCCCCCCCCAAAACCAGGCAACTCTGCTTTAGACCAGGGGTCAGCAAACTAGGACCTAAAGGTCAAGTCAACCCCATCTCCTGTTTTCATATTACCTACAAGCGAGAGTGCATTTTCGTTTTAATTTTTCATATTTTTATTAAAAAATTTTTTTTAATTGTTAAATTTATTGGAGTGACATTGGTTGATAACAGTTACATTGTTTCCAGGTGTACGATTCTACATTACATTGTCAATGCATTGCATTATGTGCTCACCACCCAGAGCATTTTCATTTTTAAATGGCTGAAAAAAAATCCAAAGAATAATATTTCAGAGCACATGAAAAATGCGTTTTCATGTTCAGAAATAACGCTTATAAAATAAATTAAAAACAAAATTAAAAAATACAAAATCAATTATTTAAAAATAAGATAAAGTGTATACAATAGCCACACGCATTCATTTAAGCATGGTGTCTGACTGTTTTTGTGCTACAGTGTTAGAGTTGAGTAGTTGCAACAGAGACTGTCTGGTTGGCAAAGACTAAAATATTTTCTATCTAGTCCTTTACAGAAGTTTGCCAACCTTTGCTTTAGACCAGTGTGCTGTTGTCTGTTTCCAGCATAGAGTTGGGAGGTGCAGGGGTGCTGAACTGGGAAGCTGAAAAACTCTGTGGCTAATTCCCTGTTGAGCCTTAAGTATGCTTTCGTGATATGGCTATTCATACCCTATACTCCAATTTAGGAAGTAACACGTCCTGAGATTGAATAGACTAAATAACTTTGAAATTCCCTCCTCCTTTTAGTTTACAGAAATTGACTCAATAAAAATAGTAAGTTATTGAGTCTACTTTTTCTGAAATAACACAAACATTAGTATGATATATAGTTTTTCGGGGTTAATATCAGCCTGGCTTCTATGTAATTTTATGGACTCATTATGATTAAAATATATTAGCTAAATTTCAATTAATGTTAGACTGAAAAAATGCTGGTGAAATGCTGGCTTGGTGCATAAAATAGACTGTTACAATACATGAAATTACTTTAGTGGTTATCATCTCAAATAATCTGGAAGACAATTGCTGACACAAAGTCAATTTTAAAACCACAGTAAAATGAAACACTAAAAGGAATTTACATTCCTTTTAGTCAAAGTGCTATACAGGAATCTAATTAGAATTGTCATGATATGAATAGTTGATTTGATATAAATAAGAATTTAATTTTTAGTTGCTGAGTAATGATAAATTTACTCTCCCTTGTATACATTTGTTTTTCTTTATATTAAGCTGTCACACCTGAGTTGCTAATGTATGGTCAGTCAAATATGGGATATTGGTATACCCGTATAGCAGAGGTAAATAGCACAGGATATGAATTCTAACATTATAGCTGAGTTCTAGACCCTGTTTTGCTGTGTGACATTTCTCCAGTTTTCTTAGCTTCAGTTTCCTCATCTCTACAATGAGTTTATAAATAGACCCTGTATTACAATATTACCAAGGTGTTGTGAGGATTAAGTGAGAGAAAAAACATGTGAAATACTTGGTAATAGTGCCTGGAATATAATGAAAGCTTATTGAGTGTTAGATATATTGTTATGATATAATTTGTCTTAGCAATATTATTTAATGCTTATAATGTTAGTTAATATAATTTATATGTCCTGCCATCAGTGGGGATGTGAGAATATTATGAGCTCCATCTTGTAGTGGCACACCTCCTAGCCACAGAACTCTTCAGTTCATTTCCTTGGGGGTTAGTCTCTTAACCATCAAACACATCATGTTCTTCTCATTTTGGACATCTTGCCAAAGCCCCATAGGCCCACATAAGTTGCTCCCCACGGCAAAGGCTGGCATACTGCATGTGAGCTCTGAGGGTCAGGTGGCATGGAAACTCCTTAGTGCCTTTCCAGTTTTCTCAAACCATCACATATGCAGAAAATGGTAGCACTTTTAAGCCACTCTAGAGTGAACAGATGAAGTTGCCTAAGGCTGGAGATGGCTGACTGGGGTGATGGTGTGGGACTTAGTGACTTCTCAGCACACTGGTAACCCACTGTTGGCAGTGCCATGGCAAATGGTTATGAAGCTCCATCTCTGAGCACAGTGGGTGCAGTGGTTGAATGTCAGGCTATCTAAGAAAGTCATGTTTGCTTACGCTTGGTCATGTTATCTCATTCACAAGTGACTCCCCTAATATGCCTTCTGGGATTTCTAGTGTCTTGCACATGGCCTTGCTGTGTGTGTGTGGTTATATGTAGTGTGGAAATAAATGAAGATTACCAGAATGATAACAAACAGGCTATTCAGAGCTTGCTATAACGAGGAAGGCAGCCACCATTATTTACATTTGAGAGACTCTAAGAGGTAGTTGGTAGAGTGGGAAAGCTCTACAGTGAAAGAAAAAAAAAAGAGGAGCCTTCAGTTATATATTGTTTAATTAGGGGTTGTTGGCACAGGGAAGCTACAAGCAGGCTAACTAGAAGAAAAGTATCTTATTTAATTGGTTTGGGGGATAATATTTGGCTTCCTTTGATTGGTCCTGAGTTAGAAGCAGGGACAAAAAATAGGGAAACTTGCAGTCATTGACCAAATCCTGACTGTTTCAGGTAGGTGGCAGCAGAGTTTTTGGGTCAGAATTTTACTGTCATGGCCATGTTCATTGTATTCAGTCTCTCAGGCCTGTTTTCATCATTCTTTTGCTTGTGGTTGATCAACTCAGGAAAGGCTACAAATCTAGTTCTTCACCTGTCAGAGATTATCCAGTTGTCTCCCTAGTCAACTGTATTGCAACATCTTGAATTTTTTATTGTGTTATCAGGGCAATCATTTGACCACTATGACAAAAATGAGGACAGTCAATAATCTCTGGCCAGTATGGCCAACATGAGGACAGTCCAAAGTCTCTATTAGTTGTTTCAGAAACAGGAACACCAGTTGTTTGACCCAGATCAAGAAAACAAATTCCATAGGCCAGGAGGATTAACCTTAGAAAGCCAAGTAATTATTTCCTTAAGGTAACTTTTAGCCTCTTCCACTTTTTCTGTCTCATTGATCCATGTACAACAAGCAGTATTAACAATGGTGCAGACACCACCATGACCCAACAAAAAAATCTAGAGGATTTCAATGATCCATTACTACTTGTTACAATGAGTTGAGATTGATCTATATTATCTAGGGCAGAAGGGGTATTATTAAAACTTCTGCCAGATTTAGTCATTCATTTCTTATATATATTTCTATTTGTAAATTTCCATCATTGAGAACATTGCTCTGAAGTCCCCATGAACAGTGAGTCAGGTCATTTTCCCAGGTAGAGTGCTTGAATGATTAAGACTGGCCTTATTTTGGAGCTTATGTCCAGCCTTGGCGATTTAAAGAATTGAGTGTCTGTGTATGGACTGGTCTTGGAATATTATTCCTAAAGTGGATGAGTATTAGTCAGAAGCCAACACAATCAAGCATCTTGGCCACAGAAGTAGTGTCCAGTAGGTGCTCATGGTGATACAGGACAAAAGGAATTGTTCATAACATGAGATCAGAACCAAAGCATCAAATTAATTGGGTTACCTATTTGAATCTCTGAGTCTCCCTTCAGGTGGCAAATATTTGGACCACTACTTTGGGAAATTTGTTGAATTCATATGTGAAATTGCCTAGGATGATATAAACAACAAAATGTAATAATTAGTCCTTTTTTTTTTTTTTCCCTTGAGAGAGGACATCACTAGCAAAGTCACAGATTGATTTCTTTAAGGTCATTTGGCTATATAGATGTAGGTGGGAAGGCCATTGCCTATAATTGTCTATGGTCTCATTTGATAAGACTAGAATTGCCTGGAGTACTCTTTATCATGGGTTTCTACTGATGGGTGAGATATCCAGCAATTAGTAAGATTCAAGTAGTGGGGGTTACTGTTTGGGATAATATAAACATGAATATTTTCTGAACTAACAGTTATAATGAAGAGGAAAGAAAAGAGGAAAAGGCCATTATGGATGGACAACAATCAAGGGTCTATAGAATATGAGAAGTATGATTATAAGGAGGTTGATGAAAAACAAAACAGTAATTAGGTGGGGGTCTTTGTCCAATGCTTTGAGTGGAAACCACTCCTTTCAGCTTGTTCCAAAGATCTTGGGTCAGCTGTCAACTTCTGAAAATTGGCTCTGCTAGAGGATCTCTAAAGAATCCTCAATTTGAGGCCCTAGTATTTGAGTAGGCTTCCAGTTCTGTGGAATTCTGCTTCTCTGATTGTAAAACATGAACCCGGGGAAGGACTTCTTAGAGTTTCTCTGCTGTATCTATTGTTATTGGTACTTTATAATGTTGCTTTCCACAAGGTTCCAGAACAGCTTTGTCTGCTATTTCTTCTGATCGATAAATATGAAGGTCATGAAGATGCTATTTAGAAAGCTGTTGTTGGAAGGGGCCTTAACCTGTTGGTAACAGGATGGGGTGTAGTAGTACATGAGTCCCTTGTGGTATTTTGCCATGCCTGTGGACAGCAGGACAGAATCTAGTATTTGAAGTGTAATCCCTAAACATATGGGCCTTCCCGTTGTTCATTCACTGGGGAGTAACTAATGTGTTCCGGAGGGAGTGGAGCCAGCCCATGGCCATAAAGACTCTAGTGGGAGCACCTGTGATCAGGATGAAAGTGCTGCTGTCAGATCAGCAGCTTCTTTAACTCCTAACTGTAGTGAAAGTTATTTTTCAGTCTATCCTGAACATCTTTTATAGTTTTATTTTTTTCTCAGCATGATTGAATTATGGTCCCCCCTTTTTTTTGAGTTGAAAATGTTCTAGGTATTATTTCTTTTAGAAAAATTTGTCCTACTTTTTAGGCATTTTATTTTATTTTATTTTTACCCTTAGTTTTATTGTGGAGAGAGAGATCCTATAGGTCCTCTTTCAGGGCAGTCCAATTAGTTTTTGCTATTTAGGATTTAGATTCCAACAAACATATGTTTAAGTTGATAAAAGTCTGATAACCCTGGCCGTACACACTCAAAAGAGTTGTAAATGCATCTCTGAATAGCTGCTGGTCTTGTCTGGATTTGGAAAAACCCTTAGGTATAACTGTTCGTTGAGCTCTGGTCCCAGGTTTAAATCCTGTAGTTGCCTGAGTACCAGGCGCATGGGCAGGATAGATATTTAGACACAACTGGCATTTTACAGTCCTAGGAGAGTCATTGGGAAAAGATAGGGGGCCTGGATCAGCGGAAGAGAGGTTGACAAAGGTGCAGAAGGAAAAGGGGAAGAGGGAGAGCTGGATATAGGGAGGCAACTGGAGGACAAGGAGCTGCATTATGTTCTTTGAGGCACTAAGACACAGATCATAAATAGACACGTGGAAGTGGCCAGGGGGCTCACTCAGTGAAGAAGACTTCAGGCCTCACTAGGTGCTGGGGTTCCCCTCTGGCATTCTATCACCCTGAACCCTGATGCCCAACAGGAGAAAATCATGGCTTATATCTTCTTCTTTTTTTTTAATATATTTTTCAGTTACAATTAACAAAATGCATTGGTATAGGATAGTGATTAGACATTTATGTAACATACGAAGTGATTCCCCAGATAAATCTAGTACCCGTCTGATACTGTACATTGTTATTACAATATGAATGTCTTCCTCATGACTGTTTTCATAACTGGCACTTTGTACTTCTTAATCCCTTCCCCTGTTTCACCCACACCCAACCTCCCTCCCATCTGGCAGCCATCAAAATATTCTCTGTATCTATGAGTATGTTTCTCTTTTGTTTCTTCATTTATGTTGTTTCTTTTAGATTTCACATATAAGTGAGATCATATGGTATTTATCTTTCTCTGACTTATTTCATTTAGTGATTATATCTTATTTTTACCTTAAACTTTTGGCATTTTTAAATTGACAGTTGTTCTTTCTGTTCTGCATACAAAGCCAATACAATACCACCTGATTATGAAAAATTGGGAAAATGTAGAAAAGCTCAGAAAATAAGATCTCCTGACTCTTGCCACCTGGTTTTATCTCTGTTAGTATTTAGGAGCATATCTTCCCTGTCTTTCTCACAGTAGTGGTGTTTTATGTACATTTTTTTAACAGCTTATTGAGACAGAACTTATATATAATACAATTTACCTATTTAAAGTGTCCAATTCAATGGTTTTTGGTACGTATATTATATTATTAATTTTTAAAAGTCTTAGTTAATATCTATAACACAATTTGTCATTTTAATCACGTTTAAGTACTACATTCAGTGGTATTAATTATATGCACAGTGTTGTACAACTATTGCTACAATTTCCCCAAATTTTTCATTACTTCAAACAGAAACTCTTAACTATTAAACAATAAATCCCCACCCTGCCTTCAGCTTCTACTGATCTCCAGTCTACTTTTCCGGTGTATAAGACGACTGGGTGTATAAGACAACCTCCTAATTTTACAGTTAAAACATAGGTTTAGGCCTATATTCGCTGTATAAGACTACGCCCCACTTCCGAGGCTGTAGTCTTATACAGCGAATATAGGCCTAAACCTTTGTTTTATCTGTAAAATTAGGGGGTCGTCTTATACGCCGGAAAATACGGTACTTTCTGTCTCTGTGAATTTGCACGTTCTAGATATTTCAACAAAGTGGAATCGTGCACTATTTGTCCTTTTGTGTCTGGCTTATTCATTTAGTATAATATTTTCAAGTTTCATTCTGTTGTAGCATGTGACCTACTTTTTAATCTAACAGCATATTGTGAAAATATTCCCAGTTGGTCAGGGGCTAGAGAGGGGATGTGGGCCGAATTTTATAAACCACACGAAGGAGTCTAATTTGTTCTGTAGGCAATGAGGAGATGTCAAAGTATGTACGTTCTTTCCTTTTTTAAGCAGGAAAATGACATGATGAGATTTCTGTTTCAGAAAGAATACCCTGGCACAGGTATGGAAAGAGGCCTAGGACAGGGTGATTTGGGAAGCCCCAGTCTTCAAACTTGAGTAAACTTCAGAGTTTCCCTCACTGTTTATAAGATGCAGATCCTCTGGCCCTACCTTTGAGGTTCTGTCTCAGAGGGTTTGGGAGGAAGCCCAGGAATCTGCATTTTAAACTTTTGTTCTGGTTGGATTTTACTCACATGGTTCCTGGACTTTATTTTGAGAAATACTGGACTAATGGTTGAAAGACTTATTTGCAGTTTTGCCCAATTTTATTTTTAAAACTGCACTAATAGACAAAATGCTTTTTCAGTGTATAGTGAAACAAAAGACACTCTATAGTTACACTGATTTTTCAACACAAAGAGAATCGACACCTCGGGACTTTGACAGGAAGAAATCCACGAGTTTGCTGTGTCACAGCCTAATGACTTCTCTCTCACTAAGTTTCCTTTCCCCCTAATTCAGTCATGTACCTGCTTATCCCAACCTGTGTTTGCAGCCACTTTGGTTAAGAAGCCTGCTTTCCCTTTCCCTTGTGTGTCCCCATGGCATTTGGTGCCAGAGTCAGCAGTCAGGGGTACTTGATTAATTGATTTGAAAACAGGGGCTTCAGTTCTAGGGCGGAAATATGGTATGTTAATTTTTTATGCTGTGGATGGCTTCTTCAAATAGAAATTCAGCAAATCCTATTTTTATTTTTAAATGATGACCACTTTTATCCTTCAGGAGTTTATTCCTAAAGTTTGAGTACACATTAAATTTATTTCTCATTATAGTCCTTCCTATGCTGCTCTATCGTTACTGTATTCCTTAGTGTATTGCCATTTGCAGATTCAATTCTTTTGTTTGTTTGTTTGTTTTTAAAGATTAAGCAGAAGTTTATTGGAAAGAAGAAAAACACTCATTAATAGAGAGGCCCCCGAAAGTGGAACGCCCGTTGAAAGAAGGAAAGCTCTCTGATGAGAGGGGGCCCCTGAAAGTGGAATGCCCCAGATTCAATTCTTTACTGACCTCTGTGTCATTAAAGCATCATGAAGAAATGATATTTGCTATAGGGCCATATAGACCCACTACTATTTGTTTCTTTACGTGGTTGCCCTCAAAACTCATTGCAGCCATCCTGTTTCCCTCTTCTAAAGGGGACCAGGATGTGAGGACACAATATCCTCTACTAGACAGTTTGCCCGTTGCGGGCAGATTTTTGAGACTTCTAGAGAGCTCAAAACCCCCCAGGAAGGCTACACTGCAAGTAAGGAGCTTCCTCCCAGCCGGTACAGACTTCCAGAGCAGGGTCCCTCTGTTCCGATGGGACAGGTGTTCTGTGGGAAGAGGATGACGTCTGTCAGGAAGAACCCACTCTCACCCCCTTGCAGATGTCAGTAGCTAATTGTCTCTTCTGGATAGACTCACATGTAATTGTTTCTGCATTTCCATAGAAGAAAAAATAGTTCGAGGCACACTGGAAACACATAATGGGAGCCTGGTCCCATCACCAAAATCAATTATGCAGATTGTTCCAGAACTGGGGCATGGTTGGTTTATCTCTGGTCTCTCTATTTCATTCCCCAAGAGGGTTTGGAGCCCATTGGTGGGTGTGGGGGCTGCTTTACCTGAGGGATTGGGTTCTGAACCCTGGGAAAAGCTCATCTTGGAACTGAAGGTATAAGAAACCCTGGATTTTCTCCCTCTCTCTTGAACCCTCTTTCAATCTTTCCCTTCTCAATGTGCTGTATGAGGCTGGGGTATCTTCCTTATTTTGGTCTGTGTTTTCCTAATCTATAAAGCATGAAGGTGGACAAGATGGACTCTGAGAAGCCTGGCATCTCTAACATATAAAATCCCTCCTTGATTTCCTGGCAGCTTGATCTATGGACCTTTCTTCCTGTGTTTACCCTGGTTTTGGTTGACTAGTGTTCTTCCTTTCATTTGGCAAGTGATACAGTGTTTAGTCTTTATCTTATCTTATTGGGACCTCTCCTGAATCCTCCAGACAGAGGATTGACTGTGGGCTTTAACAGTTCCGCCTGCATCAGTAGAAATATATCACTTTCCTTTCTGTGAAATTGGTGAGTGTAACTGAAATAGTTTTTTTCCAAGAGAACCTGTAATTCCTGAGTGTGAGTCATGACTTGCAGCTAGCATCACGGGAGCTATATTGAGGGTAACAAGGAAGTTGTGCTGTCATTTGAGGTCTTAGTGGTTCCTGGGTTGTATCCTGCACCTATGCCTCTCATCTGTGCATGATTTATGATGCATCTCTTAGGGGAAAGTACAGAAAACTGACCTTGGGGCATGACCTCTGTCTCTATTGCAGTATGTCTCATTTCTGTTACTTGGGTCTGCTAAGCTTTGCTTCGATGATTCACGTCTTAATGTGCTTGTGAGAATGCCATAGTCCAGTGGCCTAACCTTCCAATCAAACTTATTGTGTTTGTTTTTATTTTTAATTTTTTGGTTTTCAATTTCTTTTTCCTTTTAGTTAAGTTTCTCTTAAAAATAGACTGTTGAGTCTTACCTTTTACCTCTTGGTTTCTGTTGGAGACCTTGTGCTGGTCTCCATCACTCTCACTTTTGAAACTTTATTTCTTACTGGTCTAAATCGCATGTGCTATTGGCTTACTCTGTTTTCAATTCACTGTCTTAAGTATCAAGGATTCTATACTGCTCTTATTTCTCTTTTGGGCTGTTTTTGCCTGATGGGGCCTCTGAAGAGACGTCCTCTTTTCTTCTATATGTTCACATCAGCCTTTGATGTCCTGCCTCCCAGAACATCTCCACCCCATGAACGTGCCTTCACTTCATCCCATTTTTTATCTTCTCTACTTTGTCCTGGTGTGAGGGCAGCCTTGCTGGTCTCTCGCTGCCTGCAGTTTATCTACAAAATCTACTTCACACTGTAGCAGGGTGTCCAGCCTGCTGGCTTCCCTGAGCAACACTGGAAGAAGAAATATTGTCTTGGGCCACATGTAAAATACACCAACGCTAATGATAGCTGATGAGCTAAAAAGATAGTGCAGGAAAAAATTTCATAATATTTTTTTTCAACATTAATATGAACAGTGGTATTTGCATTTTTGTAATCATGGATCTACTACTTATTGTTAAAAATTATAAATACAACTCAAGCCATTCTTAGTCCTGCAGTTCTAGGGACTGAAACCAACTTTGAATTCTAAAACTTATGGTACCTTGATTGCCAATAGCAATATTTGACTATGATTCATGGACACAGTCAATAGTTTAGTGGTTACCTGAGGGTAAGAGGGTAGGTGGGGGGGGGGGGGGGGGGGGGGGGGGGGGGGGGGGGGGGGGGGAGATGGGTGGGGAGGAGTAGGGATGGCGAATCAAACATACAGTGATGGAAGTGAGCTGATTCTGGGTGATGAGCACATAATGCGATGTTTTCATAATATTTTAAGAAAGTTTGCGACTCTGTGTTGGGCTGTATTCAAAGCTGTCCTGGGCCGTGTGTGGCCAGTGGGCCATGGGTTGGACAAGCTTGAGCTGTAGCATGGTTGACAAGACTTGACTTACAGTTCGTAGTCTGTCTCTTCTGCCCATTTCCATTTCCCTCCCAGCTCAGTCATATACCTCCCATCCTACTACCTCCAACATACAAGAATTTTTCCTATCTCTGTGCTTCTGTTTGCATGTTTACTCCAAGCCTATAAGCTCATTTTCCTCTTTTCTGTCTGGTAAACTCTTATACATCCTTTAATACCCAACTTTTACATTGCTTCTTCACTCCTGGATTGAGTCTCTTCCTCCTTAGAGCTCCCACATTAGTTTTAGTCCCAAAGCGCTTGTATTTTACATTTTATCATTACTTGCTTTAGTCTTTCACATTAGACTGTATGCTCTTTGTGGGCAAGAGCCAACCTTAGTTTCTTTATACAGGGCCCCACATCTGTCACCAAGCTTGGAGAAGTGTTAGGGGCTGTTAGGAAGAGTTTTTGTTACCAGAGACGGTAGGGTTCAGAACCTAATTCACCACTTACCAGCTGTGTGGCCTTGGACAAGTCACTTCATCTGTAAAAACCTTGATTTCCTTGTCTGTGAAGTGGGAATAAGAATATGAACAGTTGGGAAAGCTGGATGGCTCAGCGGGTTAAGTGCTCGCTTTGAAGCCCCGACGACCGAGGATCGAATCCCGGCCCTGGCCCATGCGGACCCACATGCTGAGCTGGGGTGTGCCCCCAGTTTAGTTCTTGCCGGGACCTATGTGGGAGGCTTCCGGCCCAGTTCCTGCCCTGCACAGCCCTGTGCCCGCCTGTGGAGTGAAACTATATGGAAAACTAATGTCAACTATGGAGACTGCTCTGGGCCCTTCCCCTTCTCTCTGTCTCTCTCTGTCTTTGTTTCTCTCTGTCAAAAATCAATAAAATAAATCTTAAAAAAAAAAAAAGAATATGAACAGTTGACCCTTGAACAACATGGATTTGAAATGTGCAGGTCCACTTATATGTGGATTTTTTCAATAAATACACAGTTGGCTTTTCGTATCCCTGGGTTTGCCATCCGCAAGTTCAACTAACCGCAGATTGAAAACAATATTTTTGATCCATGGTTGGGAATTCATGGATGTGGAGGGCTGACTGTATGTATTGTTTTATGCCATTTTATGTAAGGAACATGAGCATCTGCATGTTTGGAATGAATTCCTTGTGGAACCCAGGGACTACCATAGTTAAGTTTGAGGGGACTCAAAAGTTATACATTGATTGTCAATAACTGGGGTTTGGTGCCCTTAATCTGCACATTGTTCAAGGGTTACCTGTACTTTGCATGCTGGTTACAAAGGCTAGAGACAAAAACCCAGCAGTTCGTAGACTCCGCTGCAGGGCAGCTCACAGTATTTATTGATGATCAGATGGTATTGCGCTTCTATTACTTTAGCTGATATCCTTATTCTCCTGGCTCTTTTTTATTTTAATTTTTTTTCTGATCTTATTTCTGAGTTGTATATTCTTGGCATGGGTAAGCACGTTCACGTGTGGGAGGGTGGTGAGAAGTGGAGAAAGAAAAAAGGAAATTGAGAAACTGTCTTTGCTTGGACAGTGATGATCCAATTTTAACTTGACAGTTGTTCTGTGATAGACTCCCTAGTCTGGTTAGATACATGAGGCACGATGATAATGTGGTGAAGTTTCTAGCAAATATGCCAGAATTTGCACATATATACATCTTTGCAAATTCCTGCACCCTCATAACAGGCTCATGGAGCTGTGCACTCATGTTAAAATAAATTTCTGCCGAGTTAACCCCTTGTCAAGGTGTTGCCTTAGATCATTCCCTCCCTCAGTAATTTTATCACTTATCATTCTCTTTTAGCTCTTTTCAGAACTACATATTTCTTAGAATGTCCTCAGTGATGATTATAAGCCAACATTAATAAAATAGTAATAATCTAACCTGCAGTATTGAATTCTAACAAGAGTCAGGTGGCCTATTAAATGCTTCACATTTAATATGGAGATTTACCTGCAGTTAATATGCATTTACATGGATTTTTCTCATTTCATTCTCATTATATGCTCATGGGGCAGCAACATCCTCTCATATGCTAGACGAGGATAACAAGTCTCCAACGGCTAAGGGTTTGCTCACATATGCAGTTATGAAGCTTCGGAGTTGACATGTGAACCAAGCAGTCTGATTGTAGTTCTCAGTGTAAGTCACCACCAGCCCGAGTTGGGGTCCACTGCACAGTTTGGATGCAGGTGCCTTTTATAAGCTGAGCTGTGCCTGGCCAATTAGGTGATAGTTGTATCATGTTACCTGTATTGAGTATGTACGCTAGATAGAAATATGCTTTGGGTCTGTTAATTATTTAATACACTATACTGTGGATCTAAAGAAAAATCTAGGAAGACCACTACTTCAGATAATTCCAATTGAAATGTATTGCGGTGCCTCTTTTACCTTATACTAATAACTGGAAGTTGAAAATAATGCACATGACAGGTAAAGCAACAGATACCGTGGCAGTTATTCTCTTAATATTTCCTGTGGTTTAAAAGTTAAATCCTTCCATGAAGAGGCTAGAGCAGAGGGTGAGGACTAGTGTTTGGGCCAGTTGCATTGGAAGTGGTTTCGTTCAACAGCCTCCTCCGCTGGTACTTTTGTCCTCAGGTTCTGGACGAAGAACTTGAGGATTAGTGATGTGCAGGGTCACTCTAGCAGTCACCTAGCTTTCTGTCTCTGAAACTCATGTTCGCTCCCACAGATGACTTATCAGCCCATGGGGAGGACAAGGATTTCTTGCTTTGTAATCAGGACCTGTCTTCCCTTTGGTCTGCTCAGCCAGCATGGGGTTCTTCTGATCCATTCTTTGCAGAATTAGGGCCGAAGAAGTTTTATGGAGGAGGGGACATTGGGTGACTATGTGGTTTAATATGGCAGGTTGGTGCTTCAGAGTGGAATCAGGCACACCTGGAGTGGCGGCTATGAAGGAAAGGGGTTCTGAGAAGTTGCTTCCGTGGAGCTTGCACCATTTAGCTTTAATTTTAAAAATTACATGATGGGACATGATGTAGTTGAACCCGTAGGTCGTTCATTCCACTGATTTGTAATGGCTCATTAAGATGTAACAGTGGAATATGAGCCCAGGCCTTCTGAAATGACCTTTGATCTTCAGTTAGCGGAACCATTTTGTGTATGGTCAGAGTGGTGAGTGGTGGCAGTGGCTCTGTAGATGCCTCCTGTGGACACACCTGGGTAGCAGAGCAGACAAGAGACGAGGCCTCCACTCTGGGTGCTCACAGCACAGTGAGGAGGTGTCGGTTCCAGCCTCAGTCAGCCTGGTCATCGGACGGGTCGTGGAGGAGATGGAGACCGCAGCTCTGCACGCGCACTGCTACCCTAACCAGTGAACTCCTTCCCTGTCAGAAGCTTGTCCGCTCACATGGGGACTGTGATGGCCTCTGCCATGTGGGAAGGTTGTTGTGAGGGCTTTGAGAAACACAGAGTCTGGCTTCTGCAAGCCCTGAGGACCGGTGAAGTGGGTGAGTCTAGGGGTGTGCTCACTGGGGTCGGGCAGCAACGCCAAGGGGCTCAGAGCCCGTTGACTTGATGTAGGGGAGTATTTCAGACAGGCCCAGGGGCCACTCGTTTCCATACTGCTGGTGAGCTAAGAAGTCATTTTTCAGTGTATGGTCTGTGGGTGCTTTCACACTATAATTGCAGACAGAGTTGAGAGGTGGTGACAGAAAATATGTGGCCTTAAAACCTAAAAACTTACTGTCTGGCCATTTACAGAAACATTGGCTGAGCTCTGATTTAGTGCTCAAGACAGACATGGGCTTGAGTTCCAGCTCCACCGTTCACTAGCTGTGGGATCCAGGGCAAGTTACTTTCCCTCTCTTAGCTTCAGTTTTCTCATCAGTGATGATATATACCTGGCGAAATTAAATTAGGAAAATTAAATTAGGTCAGTTATAGAAAGATTTGGGCAGGGTGTCTGCAACATCATAAGAGGCCCACAAACAGCTGCCCTGCTGCCCAGCGTTCAGAGAATAACGTGGGACCCCGTTGGCTGGCGTTGGTCAGGGCTGGCTTCTTACAGGAGGGGGAGCTTGGGCCACTGAGTTGTGGAGACTATGTACAGTCTTGGGAAGCAGACAGCAGGACAGGAGGGGAAAGTCGGAATAAAGTCCCTCCATGTGAGAGGAAACGCTCAACCACTGTAGGTGGAGTGACTAGAGAACGGGCTCAGTCCTGGCAGGGCTTGTGGTCTGGGCGGAGGACTCGCGTGCAAATGAACGAAGGGGCCTAGACCTAGACAGACGCCAACCAGATGCCTAATCTAACTGTAAATGGGGTCGTAGCCAAGGGCTCAGTCCACCTATGTGAGCTCCCCACCATCTGTAGAATTCGGCTACATAAACTTTATCCCCCGGCCACTTTGCCCCAGGTCCTGGTACCTGCCTGTGTTGCTGTTTCCTG
This sequence comes from Craseonycteris thonglongyai, assembly GCA_004027555.1. Lineage (NCBI taxonomy): Eukaryota > Metazoa > Chordata > Mammalia > Chiroptera > Craseonycteridae > Craseonycteris > Craseonycteris thonglongyai. The sequence continues at coordinate 18,510 of PVKE010008532.1, forward strand.
ATACTGTTTGACACGGGCTCAGGGAGCTCGGAAGATTTTCCCGTTAGCCTAGGAAAATTGTACTTGAGAAGTGAGAGCTGTTGTTTCAAGAGAACGGACCTTCAGACAATTCCAAATGGGACTCTTAGTGATTTGGGGGTACCCCGCTGCTTTGAATCTCTCATACCCCCGTTAAAAATAACCTGCGCTTGATTGTTACAAAGAAGCCATTGTCTTTAATCACCAGCTTGGATTTGATTCTCTGAGAGGCGGGAAGCAGCGGGAGCTGATGGCCTTGGTTTTGCAGCCTTGCTGACTCTGCTGAATTGCGAGGCCGGCTGACTCTGGCCTTCCGCGTGTGGCCTCCCTAACTGGGTGCGATGAGGCCGCTGCTGGAACCTCAGGGGCTGCACGGTCCTGTCCAGGCTGAGTGGGCAGTTCCCCTTGGAAAGAACTATTTTGGAGCCTTCTCAGCAGCATGGGCGTGGGCCCACGGGTTTTAGGTTATTTTGACATTCAATGGACTTGCTTTTGTTTTTATCTGAGAGGGAACTAGGATCCAGACTATACCCCGAGATCGGGTCACAGACGTGTGGAAATATACTACTCGGTAGAAAAGTTCTTGGGATAGTCATGTGACTCATTGTCTGAGGTACAGGTTAAGATTCTATATGTCGAAAAGTGGCACGATAGTTCCTTCTCCTTCCTAGAATTATAACATCTTGTACTATGTATACAGTGCCTACTTGTGGCAACAAATGATGGGGCTCTTTTATCATTTGGCAAATATGAACGACATGCTTGGAAACAATGTTCACTTCCTTCACAATGATTTGTGATTTTTTTAAAAGAAGATCATTTTTGGAGCCTAATCTGCTTGCATGTCCTTGGCGTTCATAGGTTTAAGGGGTGAGCAGTTGCATAAGGAAATCAACATCTACTAGTCCTTGGCATTTGATGATGCTTCTGTGTCTCTTTGTCTCAATCTTTCTTATTGTTTCATTTATCTGATTTTTTCAAACCAAGGATTTGTTTACTAATTCAAATATACCGGTGCCAGAGGCTGCTCTGGGTTGGTCTGTATTAATTCCAGAAGAAAATTAGTCTTCAGTAAATTCAAAATAGAAGCTCTTGATTCGGAGGGGGTGTGTTAATCATTGGAACCTACTGTATGTTTGAAATAAATGGCAGTTTAAAAGTACCTCTTGGACACTCATCATGTTTTGAACTTGGGCGTAGTTTGGGAAAAGTGAGGTTCTGAGGAACTCATGAAGTCCTTGCCCTGATGGCATGTAGATTTTTATGCGGGAACGTTAGGACAAATATGTGTAAAACAGCTAGAAAATGTTATATTGATATATGTGCGTCTTTCTCAAGATGGACCCTATTCACACAATTCCTTGTGGTTGGGGCTGCGTGTAAGGGGCTTAGCAGAATTCCCAGCCTTTACCCACCAGATACCTCGCCATGACAATTAAAAATGTCTCCAGGCATTGCCACAGATCCCCTGGAGGGCAGACTCACCCCTGGCTGATGTGGATTATAACCCAAGTACCAGGAGTACATGGCAGGGGCCACTGGTGTCCCCCTGAGAAGCCTTGGGTGGGTGGGTGGGGTGCTGTGAGGATCCGTAAGTGCATGCCAACCCTCCCAGTTTGTGAAGAGAATGTGTTTGCACATGTATGTATACTGTGATTTGCAAATATTTGTAGATTCTATTGTGGGGGGAAAAAGTACCGATGTATGTGAAATGGTTACTGAACTCAAAGTAGCTTTTGGCTCTTTCTGTATTTTCTTGTTCAGAAAATTATAAAAATGCAAGTGGTGGTGTTTAGGTGCCTGGATATCTTTGGGTGTGGGCTCTGGCGTCAGACTGCCTTGTGCTTAATTAGCTCTCTGACTGTCAGTGTCTTAGCCTCTCTGTGTCTCAATTTTCCCATCTGTAAAATAGGAATAATATTTGCGCTTAAGTTAGTATCATTGTGAAGATTAAATGGGATTTCTAGTGTAGTGACTGATATATAGATAGTCAGCATTTAATAAAAGGTAGCTATTATTATGTTTTTTGGGGTTATGCAGTTTAGATTTTAAGTGTTGGGGTACCAGAGTCTTCTTGGGAAGATTTCATGAAAGAGATTGAATTGAGAGCAACGGACGGGTTGTAGATCTGTTTGCATACCACTCAATATCTAGTTGCTTAGACCATGGGGACATAGGAGGGAAGAAAGCAGGTCTAAGTGTTTCCAGCTTTTAGAGACCAAATGAAAACCAGTGTGGTGGCTAGGCTCTAAGGTGGTCCCTGTGATGCCCCTTCCTGAAGTCCTCTGCCCTTGAATAAGGGGCAGTGGGTAGGGGTGGAGGAAATCTGTGAGTTGATTAGGTGATAGGATATGATTACATGCATGTGATTATGTTTTATAAGATTGCAATATCTGAATTGCAAAGAGACGCTCACTCTTGCTAGCTTTAAGGAAGAACGCTGCCACTGTGTCACTTACATATGGAAAGGGCTATGTGGCAAGGAACCTAGGGTGGATCCTAGTCAACAGCCAGTAAGAAACCGAGGCCTTCAGCCTGGCTGCACTGTTAACTACAGCCTTGCAGAAGACCTAGCTTACCGGTAGTCATACCCGGATCCCTGATCTACAGACACTATGAGATAAATGTGTGTTGCTTGAAGCTGCTAACTTTGTGCTAATCTTGTTATGTAGCAATTGATAACTAATATGGTGAGTGTGATGTAGACACAGAAGACTAGGAGCTCCCACCAGGCAGAGACACGTTAAACTCCACATGTCCAAGTCTGAACTTGCTACCTTCCCCTAATCAAATCCTGTGTCCCTTGCTTAGGGAATGTTTCCACAACAACCAAACTACACACTTTGAGGACATCCTTGGCTCCTCTTGTCGTCCTCATACCCCTTATCCATATTGGTCCCACATTCCTATTGATTCTCTCCCATAATTGTCTCTTGATTCAGTTCCCTCCTTTTAGTTCTCCCATCCCTACGTTAGTTTAGGTTTCAGTAGTTCTAGCTTGAACAATTGTGTAAGTCTCTTGACTTACTTTCTTGTCTCCAGTCTAAATCTCTTTACAATCTGTTATCCACACTGTCTCCATATTTTTATTTTTTAATGCTAATTTGGGCATATAATCTCCCTGATAATGAAACATTGAATGGCTTTCTATTTCTTTCAGGATAAAATAGAAAACTTGCCATAGCATTCAAAACCTTGTTCCTGATAACCTCTTCAACCTTCCTTCCACTTCTTTCTTTGGTGACATACTCCCATGTCACTTCTGAGAAGACTTCTCAATTTCTCCTCCCCCAGGCTGAGTTCTTAGAATCCCTAGGATATACCTTATTGTGGGTAGTTATTAATTCACTTACTACTGGTCTGAAAATTTCTAGCAGATTGTGAGCTTCTTAAGGGCAGGGACTATGTCTAGTTTCCCACAGTATCTCCACCTTCTGTGAATGAGTCAGGCTCATTGTAGGGGCTTGGTAAATGTTTATTGCATGCATGCATGCATGAATGAATGAATGAATGAAGGAATAAGTGAATACACGTGCCAGAGCGACATCTGTGCACTAGTTGTCCAGGCACTTAGCCACCTCCTCTAACAAACCTCCCAAAATAGTTCTTCCTTTCTGGGTGTGAACCTCCTTCCTCTTCACATCTGTCACTTTAACTGTGATTCTGCAGAATTTGGAAGAGAACATGTAATGAGCTGCCCGATTGCTGGGTTGTTAGTTTTCCTTCTATCTCTGTCTCTCTCAAGCTCTCTTTTTCTTTCTTTTCTCTGTTTCAAATGATGATGCCCTGCATCAATGTCAAGGGTAAACTTTGCAAGGCTATGATCTATAAATGAAATTTTGTGGCAAAGAGAGCTGTTTTCTCTGCAGATGTTACCGCAAGTTATGTTATCTCAAATATTAAAGAAAAAGGAATAGTACGAGATGTCTTATTTTATATCCCTTAGTAGTTCTGCTTTATTTTGCTTCCCAATATGCTGTCAGTCGTTTGACAAGGGCAGTCACTTGGCCTGTCAAAATCACCTCTGGTTTTATTTTTCACCGGGAGAGTACTTTTTTCTTTTTTTCTTTTTTTTTTTAGAATAAATGCTTTAAATAATTGCTGTGTTTCTTCAACTGTTAAGTGGGGATATCAATCCCTACATTACAGGATTGTCCTATGGAAAGAATCTTGTGGTCATTCATTGGACAGAGAGAGCACAGAGTATGTGCCAGATATTGTGTGACACATGGTCCCTGCCCCCAGAAAGCTGTCCTGGCTGTAGAGCAGAGGGCCAGGGTCATGGTGGCACTTTGCATCATTGAGTAGCATCGTGCCTTTTCTTTCCTCCCTTTGCCTCTCCCACTTCTTCTACCCAGGTCAGACTTTGGAACTAGGCAGACCTGGAGTTCAATTCTGGCTATTCCCTTTTCTAGCCAGGTGACCTTGGGCTTGAGCTCTCTAAGCCTCTGTAACTTTAGCTTTATCTGTGAAATGGATGCAATATCCACCTCACAGGGTTGCTGAGAGGATTGGATAAGAGAAAGTAGGTGAAGCACTTGAGATTGAGTCTACATGCCTGAGTCTACTATGGACATTAGATACTACTCTAACAACTACGAGAATCATGATACTTTTGCCCCTTTGGGCTATTTCAAATTGGTTCCTTTCCTATTGATGCCAGTGTACTGCCTGCTTCTATCCTACCCTTTTTCACTTGGCTACAGTGTCTTCCTGCCTTTCAGAAAGCAGGACTGTCTCTTTGAGGCCCACTTTGAGCAAAAGGCTCATACATTCCTCATCATTTCTTTTAACACATCTCCCTTTCTCTTCAACATAGGGTGTCTCCACCATATGCTCTGACATTTCACAATATATATGTCCTTTTCTTTGCCAAGTGCCTTTGATTTGTCTCCATACTGAAATTGACTAAGTCTGATCTGTGAACTTTGGAATCAAACTGACTAGTTAGAATTCTGTGTCAAGCAAGAGTCAATGGGCTGATGATACAGCAGGTCTCCAAGGAGTCTTTAGGGAATGGCTCTGGTGCCAACCACGTGAACTCTGCAGAGGCCTCCTTTGCCTCCCTTCTGATGCTTGGAGAGTGAGGTTGTGGGTTTTAGGTCGTCTAGTTCCTTTTGTAGTTGACAATGAGCACATTGGACGTAAAGCAAAATAAGTTGGCTGTGGGAAATTGTAATTTTCCCCCTCTGTAGTAATAACACACAGGAACAATTCGGAATAAGGAATAAGAAGTAAGCTCCTTCTTTCCACCCTGACCCCCAGCTGTAGCATTACTGACATTGCTTTGTTCCCCGGCCGGTGGATTTCGTGCTCTGTGCTCTTAGGCATTCTGAGCAGCAAGCATCCCAACAGCTCTGGCATTTGCTCCGAGGCTGATAAAGTGTGGCTGAGAACTGTAGCGAAGCTTATAAAAGGGCATGAGATTTTAGATCACAGCTGGTAGTTATAGAGCTAGTGCGCTTTCTCTTACAGATTGGGTAGTGTCACATGGGGATTTTCGGAGGTAGGTGGGTGTGTGCCCTTCTGTGTACTCAAATGGTCTACTTATTCATACGACGCCGTCTCCGTTTCAGAGCCTAGGTGTTGGTGAGATGAGCAGAGGGTAATTTACCACCAGACCAGGCTCTAATTTCACTGTCACCATTTTGGTGTGTATACACCAGGTCTACTCTCTTTGTGTCATTTAGGACTCTAGAACAAACGATGCTTTAAATATTACTTAAAACATCATGTAGTGCTACCACCTTCTTCTAAAATAAACTTTAAAAGCTCTGCCTTAGAGAGCTGTTTTCTTCTGCTAATATTTTAAAAGTTGAACCCCAGAAGGTTTAAATCAAGTAGTATCTTATGTTACTCAACTCTGCTTGCTTTCTTTCTTTCTTGGATAACTTGGTGATAGCTTGGAAAACTGGCATCCTATTTTTTTGTCTTTTTTGAACTGAACTGGAGGCCTCACCGCATTCGGGAAGCACACCCCAGTTCAGCATGTGGGTCCGCACAGGCCGGGGCCGGGATTCAACGCTCAGTCCCCAGGGCTTCAAAGCGAGCGCTTAACCTGCTGAGCCATCCTGGCTTCCCCATGGCGTCCTATTTTTGGTTTGCTGTTATAGTTCAGAACTCTGTAGGTTACGATGAAAAAATAAACATTTGAATCATCAAATCTTTGTCAAGAAAATGAACTAGATTGAATGGATTTAGAATCAATATAGGGCGGGAGTAGCAAATGGGGCACAGAGGATTGGGCAAGTTTCATCTAACCCACGCAGAGTGTTAAAGAAAGTTCAAAAACCTGGAGATTTCACATAAAAATATTGATTTTTTTTGCCCTCCTTGGAAAATTGAAGCTTTGACATCCAGACGAGGCACGCACATCGCAGGTCCCACAGCTCCCTGTTTCTCTCTGAGGCTGAATGTAGTTGTGACACCTTGCTTTCACTATGAGGACATGGGGGGGTCCCAGAGTTCGTGGGTGTGGCTGGCCTCTCTCCTGTGCTTCCTGTCTTCCCATTTAGGAAAGGAGCCCAGTGCCCTGCCCTCTAGACTTTGTTCTGTCAGCCCCCCGAGCCTCACCTCTTTTTGGCAGACTGACCCTTGGGATTTTGTGATGAGGAAATCAGGAGAAAAGTAGTCAGGGAGGAAGACAAAAGAAGCTAGAGGAAAGGCAAAGGGTAGAAAGGAATTTGGGGGTAGGGGGAGACCCCTGCAGGCCTGTGAGCAGCTGCAGTATTGGAGAGCCACAGCTGAGTTTTAAGTAAAATACAGAATAGTGTGTCCACTTCACAGTGCTCAAGAAACAGATGAGGATTTGAGTTATTTTGAACTTGTTCGACTGTGTGTGTGTCAGTCTGGGTTGAGTCAGGAGACAGAAACGACACCAATTATTTTAACAGAGAGAAGTTAATATTAAAAATGATCAACTTGATATTGAAGAGCCTAAAAGGCAGTAAGAAAACACTGGTGTATCATGGAAGTAGCAGGCAGAGGAGACATTTACGACTCTTGGGATTATCCTGGTTTAGAAGCTTGGAAGAGGGGCCCTGTGGGCTCAACTCACTTCTTCAAGATGGTGGCTGGAGCTCAGACCTCTGAGCTCAGAGGCCTGAACTCTGACAGGTGCTACTACCTGGTTGTTGTTGGAGTCTCTGAGCACAGGTGAGAGGAAGGAGGCTGGGACCTGAACCTAAGGAGGGGACAGGCTGGGACTGTAGTCTCTGAGGGGGCACAATGAGGCTGGCTCAGGGAAGACTGTAAACCGGATTCAGCAGCTGCCACAGGAAAGAAATGCTTCCAGAGTGAAGAGGCAGGCTGGGCCACGCCCCCAAGAGCAGGAAGCCAAAAATAGGAAGGACTAGGCTCCACCTCCATTCTTGTGAGCTCTGCATTTCCATTTTGTACACTAGTTTCCAACTTGAGATTTAATTACTAATCTCTTTAATGTACCACAAAGTAATACTATTATTGATTTTGTCCTTTAGTGATGTGGTTGACAAACTACAGCCCATGGGCCAAATATAGTTGTCTGTGTTTTTATAAATTAAATTTTATTGGTATAGAGCCATGCCCATTTGTTCACCAGAAAAAGCTTGCAGACTCCTTCTATAGTGGGAATTTTAGTTTTTCTTTAGTTCTGATTTAAAACAGAGGACTGTGACATATACATTTAGAAAAGTAACTCTCACACTATAAAACCCAAACACACAGGACAGATCTTTAGTTGAAGAAAAGAAAGGCATTGCCCAAATGTGAGTGAGTACCACCAACATTTACCCTGGCTTTCTGAGACAGTGGGCAAATATGAGAAAGTTTCTGACTTGCTGATAACGTCAAGATTATGTCATCTTTCTTGGACAGATCATAGCTGTTTGAACAGAATCTGTCCAATGAGGACATCCCACTAGAGGCATGTGCAGTGGAGCAGACAATGTTGAGTTTGGAACCAGACTCCTGGAGGCCTGGTCCCACCGCATCTGTGTTGCTCTATGACTACGGACAAATTAGCCTCTGAGATGCACTTCCACATAGATGCACAAAGGAGTAGCATTTTCACATTTAGCCTTGTAGCTTCTTACTTCCCACCCTGATACCTGTCCTGAGCTCTAGCCTGCCCATAAGATGGTCTCGTAGATGACATACTTTGGTTGTTCTACAGGTATTTCAGACCTAACATGTCTTTGATGGACATTACTGCTGACCGCTGATATCTAGTTCTCCTCTAGCTCTGAGCTATTTTTGGGCTACTTCTAAGAAGATTGCTACTTCCCTGCCCCCTTGAAGGTAGACATAACCATATGTCTATTTCTGGGCAATAGATTATGAGCGGAAGTGATGTGTATTTAATTGTCAGGGTGTAACCCTTAAACACCCACTTTTCTTGCTTTTGCCTCCAGCTGTATTCCAGATGATAGGGTCTCCATCAGTCTGGGCCCAACAGGAGGCTGCTGAAGCAGAGTAGACATGTAGCATAGGTAAGAAGTTAGTCTTTCTTGTTTAAATCACTGAGATTTGGGAATTGTCTATTATAACAATTCATCCTAATCTAGCCTGACCAATACAGTATCCATTCAATCAGAATTTATTATCTTCCCCTCTATGTCTGTCACCTTGTTATTCCTTAGGTCCTAGGATGGCATAACTACAAATTTACTTGACAGAAACCTGGGATTTATCTTTTTGTATCTGTCCTCTCTTGCTCTCAATATCCAGTCAACATAGAAGATCTCTTATCTTTTATTTCTTTAATACCACTTGTATTATACATCTGTTTTGATTCCCACTACACTGTCTTATTTCAGGATATATAAGCTCTTACCTGGACCTTTATTTTCAAATTATTCATTCTTTTATAATCTTATCCCAGTCTATCCAACTTTCTCTAGGAAACCTAAATTGGACCATGTTTCTTCATTTCTCATAAATCTTCATGGGTTCCATGCTGTCCCCAAGAGAAAGTCAAACTCCTCAGCAAGATGGGTTAACCTCTCCATGATCTGCCCTGTGTCCTAATACACTCTCTGTGTGCTGTCCTTTCTGAACTGCCTTTGGTGTCCTCTGCCTAGAAGGACCTTTCTTTTGGTCTACACGTCAATCTCTGTGTCTTCAAGTTTCAGCTCAAGTGACCACTATGAAGCCCTTTCTGAGTTTCTCAACTGTACGTAGATATTTCTTTCTCAATAGGGTTCTCTTTGTTCTTTGTACAAACTTCTTTACATATATTAACATATTAAATATAATTGCTTGCACGCTTCATTATCTTACTAGATTGTCATCTTCTTGAGGATGGTTCTGATTTTTGTTTTCCCTTTGGTCCAAATAGAAGAATGTCTAGCACTTAGGTACTTTTAATTGTTGAGTGAATGCTTTACTATTACTTTTAAATAAGGAATAAATGTTTTTATAAAATAAAGATGATAAAATTATTTAAGTTCAAAAGCACAAATTTCTAAAACTGGTTATTATTCTTTTTGAGGAGAGGTTAGCGTGTATTTTAAGAATCAAAAGACCTTGTTTCAACAAAGGTTTAGGTGACTAAAATACTCTTAAGTCTATATTAGTGAAACCTTATTTTTAAAAATATTTATTTATTTTAATTTTTGACAGAGAGAGAGAGATACAGAGACAGAGACAGAGAGGGAACTGAACTGGGGGAGCTCCCAGTTCAGCATATGGTTCTGCACGGGCCGGGGCCGGGATTCGATCCCCGGTCCCCGGCGCTGCAAAGTGAGTACTTAACCCACTGAGCCATCCTGGCTTCCCCAAACCCTTATTTTTTATTGTCATGATGTTATTAAGGGAATAATCATGTTAAATTGGCCCACATCAGCTTTTAAAGTGTTTTGGTTACTAAGTAGAAGTTTAAAAAAGACTGATACACCATGGAGACCACATTTTAGCTTCTAAAAATATGTTAGCAAATTGAGAAAGGGCAGCTTTTTAAATATACACAATAAATCATTTTTATTCAAAGTGTTACACTGAATTCTGTTCCATAGGGATTTTTAGTAACATAAAAAGAGAAAATGAAATGGACAAAATGTATCAAAAGCCTCAAAAATGTCCATATCCTATGGCCCAGTGATCCTCCTCTGGGATGATGTCCTTTTAGGTGGTTTTGGCCTCCTGTATGGGATGAGGGGATTGGTCTCCAAATAATAAAGAGAATGAGACTTTGAAGGTTATGTGAAATCTCTTTCTCCCCAGGGCCTGGCACAGGCAACAGACAGGATGAGTAGTGATGCAGGGTTCCCAGGTTCCCAGAGGCCACTAGGAACCTCATCTACCAAATAAGCCCCGCACACTCAGTGAGGTATGCTTTTAGGTTATACTCCTGTGTGTGTTCCTACATCTCATAATAACCCAAGTGAGGGTGTGCATGTGGGAACGGGTTATCTAAGACAGTAAAATCTCAATACGCACGAAGTCCGTTGTTCTCCTCTCACACATAAGCTCACTGCAGAGCCATTTAATGGAGCCTTGCTGCTAGTTTCTGGCCAATTTTCTTTACTGTTTTCATTGTTCTCTTTCACTTGCAGTCCCTGTCTTCCTCTTTGCCTAAATGTCACATTATTTTGAACTAGGCCACCATTCTTCACTTCTGCAGTTCCCCAATGTCATTTTCTCTCTTACCATACACATGATTGTTTTCGTAAATCAGTTGCTTTCATTTTCCTGCCTAAGGTTAACAAGAGCACCTGTGTTTTACTTGGCTAGCCCCTGCAGTGATTCTGGGTAATGTTTGCCTGAATGCTTGCTCTTAACTAGACTGTAAGCTCCATGAGGGTTAGGCTGTGCCTCTCTTGTTTAGTGTTGTGTCTCTAGGGGCTGGCATAAAGTAGATGTTCAATAAAACGTTGAATAAATGATTTGAACAAACACATTAAAGGCAAACCTATATTCACACTTCATTGTTTTTGCAGTTAAATGTAAACCAGATCCTCATAGTGAGTGCAGCTTGGTGCTCTACGTGGCCTTGATGAGAGTGAATATTGGGAATTGGTAGCTTAGTTTTTCATTGACACAACCCAGAATGATTTTATCAGCACATCCAACAAAGATTTGTCGTATATCTCTCTTCACTTTCCATATAACAGGCACTGTGCTTAGACTGGGAATACATGGCCCTATGAAATACCTTCCAGATGAGTAGAAGATAAAGTCTAATGACCTTTGACACATAGTAGGTGTTCACTCATTGATGAGTGACTGACCCATCATCATCAGGACACAATGGAATCAACTGATGTTCCATTAGTGAAAATGATCCAATTCTGATTTATTTATTTATTTTTTTATTGTTTTTAACAGAGAGAGAGAGAGAGAGAGATACAGAGACAGAGAGAAGGGGGAGGGCCCAGAACAGTCTCCATAGTTGCACATCATTGTTTTTTCCACAAGTTTCATTCCACAGGTGGGCAGGGGCTGCACAGGGCAGGAACTGGGCCGGGGTCTCACCCCAGTGAGAACCAAACTGGGGGAACTCCCCAGTTCAGCATATGGGTCCGCATAAGCCGGGGCCGGGATTCGATCCTCAGTCCCCGGGGCTGCAAAGTGAGCGCTTAACCCACTGAGCCATCCCGGCTTCCCTGACTTCTTTTTTTAAAAATTAAAATTTTGGGGTTAACATTGGCTAATAATATTATACAGTAGACTCTCAACTAACCGGCACCCATGGGGGTTGGGGAGGGGAGCAGCCCCTGGCTCTTCCTCCTGCATGATGGTACAGGCATTTATTGGAGGCAGACATTAGGGTATTGGTTACAGTCATTGTGAGCCGTGTGCTCAACAGACCACATGAAGGCATGTTGCTGTCAGGCTGCCTCAGGGACTGATGGGGGTGGGGGAGTTGAAGAGCGGAAGAGAAGGACGGAAGTTCTTGTCTGGGCAGTGGAGGCTGAACTGTGTGGCAGGGCTCAGGGGGCCAGCCTAACCCAGGTTATTAGACATTTCAAGAGGTCTCGGGTCCTTTCCTTTCGTTTGGTTTCTTTGTTTTTTTACTTCTTGCCACTTTATCCAGGAAATATGAGCAATGAAATTGTATTTATTTTACAAATGTAAAAAGGATATTTTGTTTTATGTGGTATTTGAAATATCCATCTGCCTCTCTCTGCCTGTTTACTCAGATAAGTCCTAGTAACACACACACAGCTGGAGTAAGAACCACCGATTATGCAGGATATTGAGGGTGGGGTAAGAATGTTAAATTTCAACAGATAAGCTTATTGAAATAAGTAATCCTTTCTTTGTTGTTATTGAATTCTTCAATCTGGCATTATATTGTGGCTTTTGAATGCAAACAGTAGTATTTGCAAAGCTAAGGAGGACATGACTTTGTGGACGATGGAAATTTATGACTTAAAAAAACCACCTTTACAATAGGGAACAATAATTTAATTTAGACAACTCTACCTTGTGGCCTAATGTTTGTTGTTTATTTGTGTGAACTTTCTGGAAGCCAGACACTTTCAGTCTTCTATGAGCTTACAGTCTTTTGAGGAAGAAAGTCATGTTATCTAAAAATTAAAATTCTAGAATTGACAATTATTTATTAAGTGCTTATTATGTGGCAGTCATTGGGGTTACAGTGATTAGCAGGACAAAGTCTTTGACCTCTTGGAGTGTACACCTAGAGGGAAAATGTTGGCTGTGGAACTTCTAACAGTCGTGTGTGTGTGTGTGTGTGTGAGACAGAGAGAGAGAGAGAGAGAGAGAGAGAGAGAGAGAGAGAGAGAGAGAGAGAGAGAGAGAGAATGAGAGACATCAATCTTGGAAGATTGTGCAAAGGTGGTCTCTTAAGCACAGTCAGAATGACCTGGTAGAGGGGGAAAAAGCATTTGGTCTGAACGGGAGAGAGCTGGGTAGGGCCGGGCAAAGGCTAAGCTATGGTAAAGTTCAACGGGAAGCAGGTAGTTCACCCAGGGCCTCATTTGGAGAGGAGGGAAGTTCTGGCAAATACAGGATGAGTGGCTTGAACTTTATCAGCATAAACACCCCTGTTCATATAGAGTTTATTTTTTCTTGGTGAACTAAAAGAGAATCCTCATGAGAGATCATTTCCTCATCACATGCATAAACACTTCTCAGATTCTTATTGACCTCTGTATCCCACTTTATCCAATTCTAAATTCCATTTTATCCTACTTTCTTCAGTTAAGGATTGTTCTAATAAAGGTGGGGTCTGGAATACAAGGAAGAGTAATTAATTGCTCAGTACTTGATACCTACCCTTGCAGATGCTATATGTAGGTTCTCCGCAACTAGGGTGTAAGTCCTCTGAGAGCAGGGACCAATACTGCTTCGTTTCTGTCCCCAGTGGTGCTTGATGCAGCTTGGTAGTAAGTTTGTGTTGAGTAGTACAGAGGGGCATACTCAAGGATTTGCCATGAGTCCCTGGGAAGTTTGCAGTTATGAAATAAATTTTTAAATGGAAAAGGGACATGTGCTTATTACCACAGTAGTTGGCACGTGGAAAATGTCTTATGAATGGTCATTTTCTACCTGTTTCAATCAAAAGCTGAATCACTGAGGATGTTTATTATTATGGATTCCAACACTGAAACTCCATCATGCTAGTCCCCTGTTAAAGTCTTTTTCTTTTTTTAAGATTTATTTTTATTGTTTTTTGTCAGAGAGAGAGAGACAGAGAGAAGGGGGAGGGCCTAGAGCAGTCTTCATAGTTGACATAAGTTTTCCATATAGTTTCACTCCACAGGTGGGCACTGAGCTGTGCAGGGCAGGAACTGGGCCAGGAACTTCCAGCATAGGCCCTGGCAAGAACTAAACTGGGGGCACACCCCAGTTCAGCATATGGGTCTGCGTGGGCCAGGCCTGGGATTCGATCCTCTGGCTCCAGGGCTGCAAAGTGAGCATTCAACTCCCTGAGCCACCCCAGCTTCCCCCTGTTAAAGTCTTATAGTCCTTGCGCTGCTTAGTGAATTAAGAGAAGTGATACAAGCTTTTGTGATGACAGCATTTTATTGTGTGAGTTTTTTCTCAGTTTTATGATGTCAGTAAGTAGTAGTGATGGTTTAGAAATCAGGGTAAGGAAGGGCTTCTGCAGCATTTTAAAAATGATCTGGGACACCCGAGTTCAAATGCCTGCCAGGCTGCCCTGAGCGTAGACTTCCTGGAAGAAAGCTGCATTCAAAGAAGCTTGAGTTCTGTCTTCCTCACGCGGAGGGAGAGGCAGGGCGCAGGGTCAGCACTGCAGGTTTGCATAATGCAGAGAGACAAATGAGCAGGCTCTCAGATCACCGCTAAGGCAGCCACATCCTCGCTTCCCCGTGCCCCTGCTAGTCCAGCCAGCCGGTGGGAGCGTCTGCCCTGGTGGGCAGTACGGGCCATGCCAGAGGCACCTTCACAAGCCTCCCCGAATGTCTTGACCCTGAGATCACAAACCACTTGCGCGGGGTCTAGGGGTTTGTGAGACCTTGTGTAAGAAACAGAAATAAACGAACAGCGAGTTTTTCTTGTCGTTTCAGGAATCACAAATATATAGAAGCCAAGGGGTTGCGATTCAGGGTGTTTCCTTGGAGGAGCGATGCTCTGGAAGCTGCACAGGTGACTCAGAATTGCTAAGAGGATCAGGGAACCTTCTCAGGCATGCCCAGTGGGATGATGCTCGGTGGTCTCAGAATGTGATGCCTCTACCTTGTTTTTTTTTAACATTTTCTCTAAAAGGTTGATGAACTCATGATACAAGCCCTTCACAGATGCTCAGTCTTATCTGTGGTGGGTGCTGCAAATGGGAACAAAAAAACTTTTCTACCTAACAGGTAGCTCTCTCTTTTCATGCTAACAGGAATCTGGGCCCTTTGAGGATAAATAGCTCTGCGTTTTTAGAAAGGAAGGCTTGGCTCCCAGTGACTTAGTCCCAGTGCACTCTTTTTTTAATTGGCAGAAATATCTCCGAACTCAATGGCGATGCATTCACTGTGTCTCTTCCCAAAATGACTTTTATTATGGGTACCCAGAGCTGTACACCAGCCTGTTCCTACCTCAGGACAGCCTTTGTAGGATGGAGGAGGGTGGAGGTGGGTAGGAAGGAGAAGGTCTCCGGTAATAGAGCTCATCCTTTTAAAATAACCATGACCTGTTTCATTAAGTATTTATTGCAAATCTGTTTCAATTTTTAAAAATAACATTCAGTTTCTTAAAGATTTACATGGGCTGATCGAAGCTCAGTCAAATAAAATTTAGAAGAATGATCAACTTCTGGGTACAATGCAGTGTGTTAAATGAGGTTCAGGATTTTTTCCCCCCAGGAAGTGGGACATTTATTTTTAGGACTTACATACTTCTCTCTCTCTCTATTTTTTTTTCCTGTTGAAAACTTTGCACAGAAGTAGAACAGTTCTATCTTGAGAGGTCTGTCTACTTTAAAAAGTTTTCTTGTAGGTGGCAGTAGGTTTTAACATTTGTATCATATAGGGAGAAGGGGAGTCTGATATAATGTCTATAAATCTGGCTCATTGTTGGGGATAAACTATAAAGGAAGCCCTGTTGAGTGGCATGTCTGCTTTAAGATTTAAGAAAGTTCCCGTAGTTATCTTCTGGGCATGAGTTTGGTGCCACCTTGTGGGCAACTGTCAGACTATTATGCATTTCATTAAAAGAAAACTTGGCCTGAGGCAATTAGTAATGCTCAAAAGATATATATGTTCTGTAAATTAGTTACATTAAAAAAATTCAGAGCCTCAGTGATTCTCCCATGAGGTTTGTGCAGCTTTATCTTAGAGGCAATATTGCTACCTAATTTTAGGAAACATTTGATTCTTCCTAAGGGATTTTGATACCCTGCTGAGCTACCAGTGCTTTGTTACCTATGGAAGACTTTTTCTGGGTCTCTGTGTTCTTTTGTTAAGCCTTGCATTTTCAACACCTTTCAGTATATTTTCTTTCTTTCATTTTGAGCTAAATAATAGGTATTTATCAACATGTATCTTCTTAGTGATAGTATTTAATGCTGTCCTTATTGGAGAGAAAATAATAAAGTCAAGGCAGATTACTCCAAATATAATACTGGACACGTACAGGTATGAAAATCCTTGTTCACGTATTTTAAATAAAATTCAGATACTATGTTTACCAAATATTAGGATTCATATGCTTTTAATTAATAAGAGAATGCAATTAAGTGTCCTGAGAGATGTTTTGCATTTGGATGGTACTTTTACCAAAGTCCTTCAGCAGATTCAAAGATGTTGGGGACTCTATTACATTTCCCACCACAGCCTCTGAGGTGTGTAGAGTGGATATTGTTAATCCTCATTTTGCCCGTGGAGAAAAGAGAGCCAAAGACATGGGTGGCATGCCCGAGCTCACAGGGCCTGGTAGCAGTGGGACAGGATTTGAACCCAGCTCTCAGGACAGCTGGTCAGCTGCTCTTGTCACTGGCTGCTGCTGTCCTTACTGTTTATATTACAGGGTGAAACAATTCTAGGAGTAAACTTTTAGGCTGATAAAAGTTTCAGAGGTCTGGGCTGTTGGAGTTAGCGGAGAGTGAGATCGAGAGAGAGAAATAATACCTTTCTTCTGTCAATGGGCTTAAGAACCATCTTGATCTTTCTGAAAGGGAAATTGGACCGTTTTTCCAGATTAAAGCTTTTCAAAGGCGGCTCCCTTTGCCTGTATGACAAATTCCAGACTCTTTTAAATGGCTCTCAGCTCCTTTATGACCTACTTTCTTGGCTTCTGCCAACCACACCTCATTCCAGCGATACCAGCGTGTTCTTAGTGTCCCCACAATTCCTTTCTTACTCCCCAACTTTGTTCTAGCTTCCCCGCTACCCGCACCCTGTTGCCTTGACCACCCACCCGTTCTCTATTTTTCCTGATGAGTCCAAAGCCTTCTGTAGGGCTCAGCCCACAGCTCTCTTCCTCTCCCATCTTCACTGGCCCTTCCCTCTCCTCCCCTACTCTGGCTAGGATGCTTCACCTCTGTATACTCTCACAATGCTGTTTGACTATCTGTTGATATGTCTCTTTTCCTAATTAAACTCTGTTATCCTTAAGAGGAACTGATGCTTATTATTTGCCTTTTTAAAAATTAGAATGGAGCACAAGATCGGAACCATAGTGTTGTACTGTAGCTGAGAAGGACAGAATTGGGGACAAGTTGCAGAATTTAGGGCATCAGTGGTAGAACTTGGCACTGAAAGCTTCCAAACCCTCTCTCTCCTTCGCTGGCCTCTGTTTCTCTTGCCATGAGGCACCAATCTCAGGCCCTGGCCTTGTATCTCTCCAACAAGATAGGGGCTGACCCTGCGAGTAGCTCCTGAGACTGGGATGGAAAGGTTAGACAGTTCCATCAAGATAGTCCCAGGTAGTGGCCTACCCCCCTCCCCCGCCCCCCCACTTCTCCTGCATCCCTCTGCCTGTCAGCCCCCACTAGGATTTTGGATCAAGCAGACAGGGGGTTCAGAAAGGCTGAGCTAGCTGCATGAACCCCATTCCCCAAGCCTCTGACACGCCTGAAAAGAGGGCACAGATTAGATGGGGTGGGCAAATTGATTAGTTTCTCAACGATTGTGGATTATCACAAACATACAAGAAGTATACAAGCCTCAACGTACAGCTTAATGAATCAGTGTAACACATATGTACCCATCAACCAGGTCAAGAAACAGAACCCCCGGGGCCCCCATGTGCTTCCCAATTACAACCCTGCCTTCCCCTGACAGCCACCATTGCCCTGACTTCATGGTAATCTCTTTTCTTGAGTCTTTTACCTCCTAAGTCTGTATCTTTAAACACTAGAGTTAATTTGCCGGTTTTTGAACTTCACACAAATGGAATCATCTAGCCTATTCTTTGGTGTCTGGTTTCTTTCATTCAGCATTGGCTTTGAGAGAGTCATCCCTTTTGCTGAGTGTAGCCATGATTTCTTCATTTTTGGCACCATGTGTTATTCTAGTATATAAATATACCATCATTTCATCATTTATTTTTCCATTCTACTGTTGATGGACATTTGGGTTGTTTCCAGTGTGGGGCTATTATGAAAGATATTCCTCTGAGTTTTCCTTTTCTTGTCTCTTGGTGCATGTGGGATGCACTTCAGGTGTGTGTATACTTAGGAGTGGGAGGACTGGGGCATGCGGTAGGTGTGTTGTCACCAGTAGTTGATATGCCACTTTTTCAAAAACAGGTGACCGATTTACCAGCAGTGTTTTCTTTCTCTACCTCTTCTAATCCTCCATTTCGATGGCATTGCAGGATCGAAAGATGGACAATAATCATGATTACTGTTTATTAAGCTCTTCCTTTTTATGAGAAGCTGTGCTGAGTGCCTTATAAAGAGTCTGCCAGGTTATCCTCACAACAACCTCTGGAGACAGGTGAAATCGCTTTCCCCCTTTTGTAGATGAGGACCCTGACGGTTAGAGGTAATGTAGGCAGCGTGTGGTAGAGCCAGGACCCAGACTGATCTCAGCTCCTTGACTGCAAGACGGGAACTCTTACCTCTGTGCTGAGAGGCTGGGGTTTACCTGGTGGTCAGCCTGTGGGAACTGCGGTTTGGCACAGTGGACATGGGCCTTCCTGCCCACAGATGTGGATCAGGCCGGTTGGCAGTTGCTCCTTTAAAGAAAGATTCTATTTTCCAGAAGGAAAATCCAAACAAACAAACAAACTAACAAAAACCCAACGACAACATGGAGGAAAATGGGATCTCAGAGAGCCTGAAGCATTTCTAAGTTTCCTTTGGTACAGGCACCATTAGGGCCAGGCGTAGCTGCTGCTGCTGCTGAGACTTGGGCTCAAGTATTCATCTGTTCAAATTTGTTTTTTTTCGAAATGTCACCAGACTGTGCCTTGACCACATCTCCCATGTCCGTGTTAAAATTCTGGGGTTATCAAATATCCATTTGTTTTTCTAATAGGGATCAGATTAATAAATGATCAGTGGGTCAGTATTTGACTTTTCTATTTAAGTATTTAAAATCAGTGGGCTATATGGTCTCCTCCTCTGTCTGGGCCAACGCCCTGGGAAAACCTTTGTCAACATCATGCCAGCCAAGGCTGGTGTCCTCGTTGGCAAAGAATGGTCAAGTTTTTTTGTGAATGAGATGACACTTGGGGGCCAGAAATGCTCTGTGATCCGTACTCACTGTCACAGGATGGGGAAGTCACCATGGATCTTTGTACCGGAGCATCAGCGGAACCTCTGCCTTCAACATCAGTCACCAGGGCTGGTCCTGCTGACGGGCAAAGATGGTGCCACAGTGGTGAGATCAACAAGGAGCGTTATGAAATGGTCTCCCACCTTTGCCATTCCAGTAGTGACCTCATCTTTCCCTCCCCACCCCACTACTTTTGCACCCCTCTCCCTCCCATACACACACATACACCATTTTATTTGGGGGGACTATTACCCCACACTCCTCATTGCTGCCCAAACCACTGGGCAGGGGGCCAGGGCTGGGTGGGCAAACACCTCCCCTTATAGCTCCTGCATGTGGTTGGAAAAATAAATACATTTATTTCTGAATAAAAAAGATTCTTCTGAAAAAATTTGAAATCTTAAACATGTAGAGTAATGGTGTCATTTAACATTTCCCATGACCTCAGCAGCATCTCCAGTGACCTCTTCCTGTTCAGCCACACCCCACAGAAGTTTTCTCACCGGCTAGCAGGTGCATCTGCATTCGTCACCGCACCTCCGTCAGCCGCCCTTATTACAGCCAGTGGGATCCTTTAGAAAGACCTCGTCTGCTTATATTTCTTCTCACCAAGGCCCTGTGTGGTTTGGCCCCAGCCACCCTTCCCCCAGCCTCTACATTACTCAAGAAACACCTTTTCTAGGTGCTAGGCACTATTCTAATAACCCCATTGTGTGGAAAGTGTTATTCCTGTTTTAAATAGGGAGCATAGAGAAGTAACTTGCTTAGGGTCACACAACTAGTAAATGGCACAGAGAGCTTGGATTCTGACCCCGGTCCCCTGGCTACGAATCCACGCTTTTACCCACTGCAGTGCACGGTCCTCCTTCCTAGATTTCTCTTAGTCCCTTTCATACACCCTGTTCCTCTCCTCATGGATTTTGCACTTGGTGTCCCTGTTGTCTGGGACGCTCTTCCCTCGGTGTTTCCTCCTGCAGTTAGCATTTCTTTTCCTTCTGAGCCTAGCTTCAGTGTACTTGCTTGAGGTTCTTACAAGCTGAAATAGATAGTTCCATTTTTTTTTTCTTTTAAATTACTTGTAAACTGTTTTGCTTTCCCGTGTAGACTGTAAGATCCATGAGGACTGAGGCCCACCCACCGGGTTTACTCCCAGGTCTCCCCTGCTGGGCATACAGCATGTACTTTGTGTGTTTGTGCATTTGGCGAATGAATGAATGAACGAATGAATGGAAGGATAGCTCACAGTGGAGTACAGACACAGAGTTGTTTTTCTAGCCTCAGATACAGTTTTCAAGGAAGCCCTAACTTAAATGAACTCAGCTTCTAATTATTGTTTAAATGGCTTTTTTGGTCAGGTGCCCTATTGATTTTTAATACGTGTTTTTAGTTCTCAGTCTTCTTTCTGTCGGGCACTACCTTCTAGTTTACAAGACTCCATTAGCTTGAAGTGTCCTGCCCATGGTATTGCATTTCTTATGGTTTATGGGACATTCATAGTGCCTAGGCAAAATGTTTCCATCCATATACAGTGCATGCTGGAGTGGCTGCCTGTCAGAACATCCTCCCATTTTATATTTTTAAAATTATAGTTCTCTCGGTCGACTCAAAACAATCTTTTTTGTCATATATTTGTGAAAATTCTGATCCCTTTTAGGTGAAATCGGAGAAGAATGCACCTAACATCTATGTGTCCCGGATGGGCTGCTTGTGTGCTAACTTGAGAGCGGGTGGGGCCCTGAGATGAAATGAGCTTTCATTTGGCTCTTTAATTGTGAGCGTGTTAAATAGTCTTTTTACATTGTCTACTCTAATCGAGAATATACCACCTTTTAGAAGGCACATTTTAACCTAATGTGCTAGCTTAAATATCACCCTTCAATAAGTACATGGGTTTTTGTATTCTAATCCTATAAGCTTTGCCTCATTTTCAAAGTTTTTTTGGAGGGAGATTTTTTGGTCAACTTGATCATTGTATCAATCAGCTTGGCCACTTTTCGAATATCAGCTACTCTAAGTTTCTTAAGCATGGTCTTTGCCTAGTCTCTCAGAAACAGAGGAGTTCCCTCCCCCCATGTTATATTTCTTAAGAATAACTTAATTTTACATGTTTATATTAATA
Source organism: Craseonycteris thonglongyai (assembly GCA_004027555.1). Classification (NCBI taxonomy): domain Eukaryota; kingdom Metazoa; phylum Chordata; class Mammalia; order Chiroptera; family Craseonycteridae; genus Craseonycteris; species Craseonycteris thonglongyai. Next base: position 39,765 of record PVKE010008532.1, read on the forward strand.
GTTGCTAGAGACACAAAGAAGTCAGGGTAGTTTTAGTTGCAAAAGGTACCCAAAACAAATCAGCCTAGGAAAACTGGACATTTTGCTGCCTTGTCATAGCTGGGAAGAACAGAATGGAAGCTAAATTGGAGGAATGGGGTCATCAGGGCTGAAACTGGGGTCCCAAAGATGTCAGAACTCTCTCTCTGCTTCCTTGGTCTCTGCTCCTCTGGGCCTGTGGCATCATCTGCAGCCTTTGCCTCACCTTTCTTCATTCATGGCCTCCCTCCCTCAGACTCTCAGCCCCTTTGTCATCTTGTAGATATGGCTCCCATGTGGCTGGAGAAGGTGGCTCGCAGATGTTCTAGGCATCTCACGCGAGGCATCTGTGGCACAGTGCGGGGTGGGGAGTCCCTCTGTCCCCCGATATCCCTGTATCGATTTTTAGGGAAGGACTTTGACCCTGCCTGGCCCATAATCTCTCTCCCCGAACAGTAGCTGTTGCCTCTCAGAAGTAGGGCTCCCATTGAGCCACAGAAGGGCACATGAGTTAGTCAAAGCCAAGGGGGACCGTTGCTAGAAGAAGGGGAACAAGGACATTTGAAGGAATAATAAAGCCATGAATAAATTTAGCAATAAAAATAAATAAATAAAACCATGGATTCCATTGTCCACTGGGTGGTTGCTCTTGAGATTAAGTGAGCGCTTACTGGACTATACTACACCCTAGGAACTCAAAGACTAATAGTAAGATTATGAAGCAAGTTAAAGGGCATAGATTACAATGGGAGAGAATGGATTAAATTCTCAGAAATGGAAAAGCTGGAGAGTGACTGGAGTTACTATATTTTGAAATGTGTTTCATCTTATTCTTTAGAATTTTCTGGTGTGATTTAATAAATTAAATCACTTCCCTAGCATGATTTGACTGTTGTTGATATTGCAAATCAGTTTCCTGAAAAGTGAATATTGATTTATAAATTCATTCATTGAAAGAATTCCTTTTCTTCCTTTGTTAAAAAAAAAAAAAAAAATATATATATATATATATATATATATATATATATATATATATATATATATATATATTCATTTGGAAAAGATAAAGTATAAAGAAGAAAACAAAAAATAATTCTAATAGCCAGATAGAGCTCTTGGTTAGTTAGCATTTTGGATTATGTCCTTAGAGTCTATTATATGCATATGTGTAAAGATAAAATAATATACTAAATTATTATTTTTTAGACAAATTGGCTTACTATTGTTTACATAGTTTTGAAGCTCACTTTTTCAGCTAACGTTTTGTGTGAGCATTGCAAAGAAGTACTGTAATTTTCCTTATATAAGACAATACTTTTGTCTGAAATTGTTAGACCAAAAATTTGGGGTCATCTAATACACAGGAGTAGTCTCTGTATTGAATTAGAAAAGTAGGGGTCGCCTTATACATGGGGACATCTTAAACATGGAAAAATATGGTATATGTTACAGACAGGACTTTTATTATTCTGTGCTTCATAATCCACCAAAATGGTTGAACCACAATTTATTTAACCATTCCTCCAATTTTGCACATTAAAGTTGCTTTCTTAGTTTTGTCAGCATGAGAAATGCAAAGAACGTGCTGGCACCTATATCCTAGTCTGCCTTTCAGATGAGTTCTTTGGGTTCCATTCCTAGGAGTGGACTCGGGAGATCAAAGGGAAGGCACACATTTAAGTCTCTGGATCCAGATGGCTGCTCTGCCCTTTGAGGGGTTGTTTCAGTTTACATTCTTACCAGATGTAGGGGAGAGAGAGCATAAGAATTTAATGGAACGTCTCTGACAATTAGCTCACGTGCCCAGTTAACGAATCTGAGTCTATCTGGGAGGGGCTCCTATGTGAGATCTAAGTGTGACCACGTGCTGGATGCTGAAGGATCTGACAGCATGAACTGAAAATTATAACTTTTCAGTGAGAAAAGAACACATGACTTCCTCCAAAGGATTTGTTTCTGGGTTCAAAAATGCCATATTCTTACTGTTAAGGCCAAGCAAATGGAAAATACAGTATCTGCATTGGTTTTGTGTTGTTGTTTTTTCCCTCTTCTCTCCCCCCGACCCTGCCCTGCCCCACCAAAAAAGAGTCTCTCTGAGTATCCTTTTGGGTATGACTCCTAGGAGGACAGTTATAAGATTGAAGGGTGCCTTAGTTCAGGCTCCTCTAACAGAATACCATAGACGGGGTAGCTTATAAACAACACACAAGCTTATTTCTCACAGTTCTGGAGGTTAGAAGTCTGAGAGCTGGTTTCCACCAGGGTCAAGTTCTAGTGGGGGCCGTCTTCCAGATTGCAGATGGCCGTTTTCTTGTTGCATCCTCATCTGGCAGAGAGAGAACAAGAGAGCTCTCTGGGGTCTTTTTAAAAATAAGGGCACTAAGTTCCATTCATGGATGCTCCACCCTCATGACCTTGTCACCTTCCAAAGCCCCTACCTTTAATACTATCTACCTTGTAATACTATCATACTGAAGGTTAGATTTCAACATATGATTTTGGAGAGGCTCAAACATTCAGTCCATTACAAAGCAATGTAATTCAGCAGTTTCTATTATTAGTACCAACAGAATTGGAAAATTCTGATGAGAAGAGTTCTAAAGTGAAAGATACCTGTAAATATGGTTCCGGATCCTAAACAGAACTTCTCATTTAGCAAATACTTATTGACTACCTCATTTGTGAATCTGTCTCTTTCCCACTGAGTTACAAACACCTTGAAGAGGAAGACTAGACCTTACTCATCTTTGAATGGTCATAGCTTCCTGCCTAATACTGTTCAAATTGGCCTTCAGTTAGTATTTTCTGTATTAAATCACATGGTGCTTTGAGGAAGGTAGAACCTATGAAGGAATTCTCCTTACCCATGTTTGGCTCATTGACATTTGTGCAACCCAAGACTAGTTCATCTTATTAAGAAAAATGGCAGTAGGACCTGGAATTAGGAAGCTATTACATTAGGGCTTGCTTCAATTTAAATTCTTCTTCCATTCAATAATGCTGTTGATCCAGGTATGGGTAGTGTCTGCATGGTTAGATACTTTCTTTATATCCCTGTTGGACTTCATAGGTTAGCTCTATCCAAGATTGAAGCCATTTTTTCCTCCTTTCCGGACTTTAAAAGTCTCAAATGAATAATAAAACAAAATAAATATCCAGGGATGAAAAAAATCACTTTGCAAGTCTTTGTTTAAAAATACTTTTTACTGTCCTTTGGGAGAAAATTCTATTCTCTTTCATCGGTTTAAGATTTGAAAAAGAATCCTAGAGCATGTGAAATGTATGTGTACGTACATGGGTTTCTGAGTCTTTGCTAAGGAAAACTTCTAATTAATGATATGCACAAAATTATCAAGATAAAATAAAAATAACCTCAAATTGGTATTATTCAAGATTAGTAACAAGGGATCTTATTTGCCAGTGATAGAACATATTCTCTCAGTGATGACATCTGCAGAAGAACCAGTCCTTCTTTCTGGCTTTTGCTTTGGCTACCCAACAATAGCATGGATCTTTGGGGACTCATTATCTTTTCCAGGTTCCTAAGTGGCCCCTTTATTCTTGACATTTATCCCACAGTTTTTTTTTTATGTGATGGGGAGTAGGGTAGAGTCCTTTAAACCCCTTTCAAAGTCTTTAAACTCTCCAGTGGAAAAATGCTAAATCTTTCAAAATTCCCTAAAGGTGTTCTTTAAGAAGTTTTTGCTGAGAGAAGAGTTACTTCATGCCGGTTGGAATGAAGCATGTGTTCCAGCCCCTGCAGCCTGAGCCGCCGGCACATGCAGTGTGGTGATGGCAGCTGCGCCATCTGATGTGTCTGGGCCAGAGATGTTAGACTCCAGTGTGGCAATCTGGCTCGTGGCAATGGCTGCACATGCCCTGACACTAACTTCGTGGTAACGGGATCCTTCTGCAGTTCAGTGACCAAATAGGTCTGGTGTGTGGGGCTAGAACGGAAAGACAGGGACAGAAGAGTGCTCTGCAGCTTTGGTGCTGGGGCTTTATAGCTAGCAGCGCTGCCATCTCTGCTGTGACTTTGGGTGAGGACTGGCCCCTCTTCAGGCCTCAGTTTATCCCCTTATAAAAAGAAGCAAAGATGATTATCCTTCTGATCCCTTTCATTACTAATGTTCAGTGATTTTGTTGTTAAAATATTTTCTGTCTCTTTAAAATGCATATACCAGTTTGTAGCAAAACCCAGGACTATTCTTTCAAAGTATTTTATTGGCTTTTGAAAAATTAGCATCTAAAGTGGCCAAGCCACAAAGTTCCTCTGGGTTAAAGGTTTTATTTGTATATGACACAGCCAAACTTAATTTCACATTTTTTCCCCACTCTACTTTCATTTCTTTCCATTGCATTTTGGGAAGGTTTGTATATTAATAATAACAGTGACTTTTAAAAATGCTGGTTTCCTGTAGGCTGGAGTGAGACTTGCTTAGTATCTGATATGTTACCTGTTTAACCTTATCCCAGTTTTGTGAGATGTTTGTATTTTCAGAAGCCTTGTGTTATTAGAAGTATGTATTATTAAAAGAGCTGAAACTGAGATCTCGTGTCATACAGCCCACCTAAGCCTTGGAACCCTGAAGCCAAGGAGTGATCAGATTGACCCCACAACTAATGAATGACCTATGACATAGCTGGAGGTTGACTAAAGGCTGCCTGTCACCAAAGACAGCGTTCTAATGGGAGGCATTTGTCAATCAAACCTTTAGGACTTTCAATGTCAAATTGATTATTCCTTTATTTCCTCCCAGAAGTCTATAATTCTCTTAAGTTTTCCAGTCTCTTAACTCACTCTGTTTGCTAGATGTCAGAAGCTTGAACTTGCATGGTTGTCTCTACCATGAAGATCACGCCAGTCTTGTATATATTGCCCTTTAGGAATTCCTTCCCCCAAATAAACATAATCATAGCACCATTATTCATATTTACATTAAAAAAATCTTTAATTATAACAGCAATTCTAGTAGATTCTTCTAGGGCTCTCTGCCCACCTTGAAACAAACCTTCTTCCCCTTGGAGTAGCTCCAGATGGGCAGGGTCAGGTGCCATATCTGCTTGGTTCATGGTGGACACCTGACCCATGCCAGGACAATTCTGTCTTCTGTCCTGGGTATTCACAGTTTGGAGCAAGGAGTCATTGAAACCAAGTCACAAGCTTCTCACAGATAGTCCTGCTGTGCCCAGCTTTCTTCTTTTCCTGGGTTTTGTTTTTACAGTTGCTGCTTTGATTCTCAGATGTTTTTCCACATGTTGCCTTTCTTTGGCTTAAGATAGGCCAAGTCAGTTTCTGTTGCTTGCAACTTGAAGAATCTTAATTAACCTATCAGTGATGAGTGTAGGGCAGGTGTCTTAGTCCATTCAGGTTGCTATAAGAAAAATACAATGGCCTGGGTGGCTTATGAAAACAGACTTTTATTTCTAACAGTTCTGGGGCCTGGGAAGTCCAAAATCAAGCTGCTAGCAGATTTGGTATCTTGTGAGCGTCTACTCCCTAGCTCGCAGATGTCTGTTTTCTCCCCATGTCTTCACATGGTGGAAGGGGCAAGGCAGCTCTGTGGGGTCTCCTTTATAAAGGCACCAATCCCATCCATGAGGTTTCTTCTCTCATGATCCAATTACCTCCTAAAGGCTCAAACTCCAAATACTGTCACAGTGAGGATACAAACATTCAGTCTGTAGCAGAAGGCATTCAAAAATTCTTCTTGGAAAAAATATTGGAAGAATGAAAATGGAGAACTAGAAAGGAAGGCATCCATAATGTTCCTACCTCCCACGATTTTAAATAGCTTTGAGATATAACTCATGTACCATAAAATTCACCTTTAAAAAGTACAATTCAGTATTTTTAGTGTGTTGACAGAGCCGAACAACCGTCATGACAATCTAATCTTAAAACATTTTTATCATCTCCCCCCAAAGCCCCATACCCTTTAGTAGTCATTCTCCAATCCCATCTCTTCCCCAGAAATTATCATTTCAATGCATTTTTTCCTAGTCTATTTGTATTACTTTTCTTCCCTGTGGTATGTTGGTCATATTTTTGTGTGTGTTCATATTGTGTGGTCATATTTTTGTGTGTTTTTGTTTGTGTTTTATGGTATGTTCATTTAGTCTCTCTCTATATAATAAAATATGAAAAATATATATATGAAATAAAATATTAAAAAATATATAATAAGCTATTAAAGACCATAAGCATTGTGTACATACAGCAGTTGGCATCCATTCTTCGTACCAGAGAAAGAAATAAAGGTACAGGGCTTTGATTCTAGTTCATTAATAAAATGGAGGGAAAGCTGGGATGGTTCAGCGGGTAAAGCGCTCGCTTTGAAGCCCGAGGACCGAGGATCGAATCCCGGCCCTGGCCCATGTGGACCCGCGTGCTGGGCTGGGGTGTGCCCCCAGTTCAGTTCTTGCCGGGACCTATGTGGGAGCCCCTGGCCCAGTTCCTGCCCTGCACAGCCCTGTGCCCGCCTGTGGAGTGAAACTATATGGAAAACTAATGTCAACTATGGAAACTGCTCTGGGCCCTCCCCTTTCTCTCTGTCTCTCTCTGTCTCTGTTTCTCTCTGTCAAAAATCAATAAAATAAATCTTAAAAAAATAAATAAATAAAATGGAAAAATTTAGAGAGTTTGAGTGATTAGGCTACTTAGGGAGCAATATATTTACATTTTCTCTCTCTATTTTTTAAGTTATAATTTGTAAAAGGAGATTCATCTTAGACTCCTCATGGTTTTCACAGTCACTGAAGATTCCACTGAAAGCACAGACATGCATATAAAAATGGTATTTAAAAGTAGAAATGAGTAAAACAGTTGAATACAAAGCCTAGTTCTGACATTTCACATGACTTTTTAAAGGCTTCCTCAATCTGTTTTTTAAATGACATTAAATAACAGTACAAGAGTTAAAATTCAGATATTATGTGTCCTTTAAAAATAAATAGCATATATGGTAATATATAATATTTATAATATATAACCATATTTTACATATAATAAAATATATATTGTGTGTGTGTGTGTGTATATATATATATATATATTTTTTTTAAACTTATATTTAACCTGTCAGGATTTCTTTTTTGACTTGGAAAGAAAACATAGCATACATGTCTGTCAAATAACACATAACTCAATAATGGTTGAATGAATGGACAAATGACCCTCTGTCTACTTTATCTAGGAGTGTCTTGTTTTGAAGGGTACTCTACTATTTCATGGTTTACTCAGATTTTATTAATCACATACAGTGTACTCCTTAGATTAGGATTATAATCAGTATTATTTTCATGATGTTCTCTTTCCCCACTTTTCAATTATCCAATAATCACTTCTTAAAATGGCAAGGCTGAAACTTTTAAAAAAAAATAATTTTTATTTATAGTTAACATACAGTATGGTATTAGTTTCAAGTGTACAACATACTGAGTCAACATTTTATACCTTACAAAGTGATCACCGCAATTAGTCTAGTAACCATCTGTCATCATACATAGTTACTGTGATTTTTTTTTTTTAATATTATTATATTTTATTGTTAAATTTAATGGGGTGACATTGGTTGGTAACAATCAGACAGTTTTCC